>JWHW01036829.1:200820-217026 GCA_000931545.1 Papilio glaucus | reverse complement strand
TATTTAATAAATTTTCAATTTTCATGACGTATATATTTACATATAATGAAAAATTTCACAAACTGGTTATATGTAACTATTTTTAAGTATTTTCATTTGAAATCATATTGAAAACAGTTTATATTTCCATTTATAAATGACTAAATCAAACATGTTTGGTGGTTTTAAATACAATTCTTTATTTTACATCAAAACAATGCGACATTCACTATCAATCTGTCATTCCATTCGCTTTCACTTTCACTTACCATAATGTCCCACTGGTACTTGTTTATGCACATTTCATGTCCATTTACAATTAAAATTTTACTTTTAATATCAGAATATTTATTTTAATACTTTATATCAATTTTTTTATTGGTGTTTTATTTTATTATTATACCTTATAATATTTAGTCCGATACTTCAAGAGAACAATACTAGTCTTATGTCACACCTTAACACTGATCAAGACGTCAATGAGTAACTACACGACACCAGTTATCCAAAAGGTAGAATAATTACATCAAAAATACAAATTACAGGTCATTGTTAGATGATACAAAAGCGCGACTGTTTTATTCGTTGGCGTATTCATTTAAGTTTATAAACGATTCGTTGTAATAAATAAGGGACGTCGTTCGCGATTTTTTGTTATACACGATCGCTGTCAATGTGAAGTTTTAGAGGTTATTCGTTGTGTACGGCACGTCACTTTCGTTATAGTAAACATGGCAGCGGCAGGCAACAGATGAAGGCGCGGGCGGGTGACCCTGCGCCGGGGGTAGCTCATCTCATCTCGACCCGAGGTCCGCTCGGTCGCGCTGCCGTTTGCAAGTGGCGACCGAATAAACTAATCCTGAGGGCGCCACTGTGCTCTCTACAAAAAGGTCCCTCTTCCTCATTTCCGTCGATAAAACAGCACTTTGAAGGCATTTTGAGAAAGAGACGCCGAAACTACGAGCGAATCGATTGGCTGTTCAAAAGGGGCGTGCACTAGCACGTGGCGATGCTTTTCGTTAGCAGCCTGTAGGCTCTGTGCTTTTGTGAAGCCCGCGCTCTACGAAAGTTCAATGTAGAACTATTGTTTACAACGTTATTCGCTGTGATGATTTTATATGTAATCGTTTTCTATATTAGTAATCTAATTTTTAATAATGTAATTATTTATAATATAACTTTAATTTTGAATGCGTAGGTAAAAGGCACCGAGACACATATTACAGATTCAGACACGATCCTACAATATAGGTTTTTGAATTCAATTTCAAACACTTTTGCAAATCCAATTCGGTTTTTTGTAAATTTCAAAATACAGTACCTCTAAAATCGTACATACTACCTGAACAAGTATGTTATGAACTGAAGTAGCACCACTACTACTGTGGTGCTACTATAAAACACCATCGTCGAAAGACGAGGATGGGCTAATCGCCGATTATTCTTGGTCCCGAACATGTTTTCGCAAAAATTGGTATTTCTTTCTACTATTTTATATATACACTCCCTGCATCATTCATACACATAATATAAATAGTTTTATGCATATTATAATCTCATTTTTACGAGCACCCTTAAATATTTTTTTGTAATATGCGATATATTAGACATTTTCTTTGTCTCTACTTCCATTAATTCTTGTAACGTAATATTCCACACAAATCTAGTTAAAACATTGGCATTCATGGTATCCTTTTCTAATTCACAATTTCTATGCCATTGATGTTACACGGTAGCTGACTGCTATAAAAACTATAATTAATTAGAAGTCGCTTTAAATTTTAGAGTTATATTAGGTCCCAAATCCAGGATCGAATCCCGAACGGGCTATCAATAACTTATTCTGAAGTAAAACATGAAATGTACCTAAATTTTAGTCAAAACTCACACCATACTTCAAGTTCACTGTTTTATACTGCATTAATAATATATGAATTCCTTGTATCAATTTTGTAATTAATATATTTTAAAATTAGTTATTTTCAAGATTAAAAAAATTACTGACCTGTCTGTGTACTGGAATCGAAGAATGTGCTCGTCGTCTCCACGGTCATTGTCCCGATCGTGCCGTCCAGTATCTGCGTAGAGGAGTCGCGGCGGCCTCTGGCGCGCATGCAGGCATCGTCGCTCTGAGAACTTTGCCGTCTAAAGTTACGGCAGCGTATCATTTCCTCGGTGGTCGATTGACGGCGAAAGCCGCGAGCTATTAATATCTCCTCCGTAGTCGATTGCCTTCGGAAAATTGTTCGTTCTGGCGGCCGAGCGCACGGACTGGGGTCACGGCTCGAGCACGAGCTGGATTCGGGGCTGCGGGCGCGGCCCATGCGGGCACAGGATGCCTGCCTTCTGAGCCTGCTCCGACGTCGCGCTGCAGACGGACTAAGCTCACCGCCCCCGGCCCGGTCGGGGCTGAGTTGATTACGTTCACGACGAGGCCGCGCCGCTGAATCGGGGCTCAAAGAGTCTCTCCTTGCTCGACCTTCGTCATCGGGACCCAAAGACGGGCCTGAATCACGACGCCTCGTACCCGGTGGACCGACAGGGTCATCGAAAGCGGTCGCCTGCCTCTGCAAACGGCCCAATCGACGTTCTGGACTGGCGGCTGCACGAGAATCCCTANNCGTGATCTGAGATGCTTGAGAAGTTTGCATAGCGCTGACGGCAGGTGTGGTCGGTGACGTCGGCGACGGTGTTACAGCAGACGTAATAATGGTCGGCATTGTCATAGGTTGGCATTCACCATCTGAGCGACTGGGTTCGTGTACGGCAACTATCGTCACCGAAGGTGGTTGCGTTGACGGTCCGGGGTCAGATGACGCGTCAACGAAGGATGGAGGAGCGGGTGTCGGCGGTGAAGCCCTTCGCTTCTTATGAGTTGCGATTATTCGAGGCGGCGGCACTGCCACGGAGTCACGTCTGTGGTGACGATGTCCATCCACTGAGTCCCTACGATCCTTGTCGTCGCCGGAGCTACGCCTCTTAAAGCGGCGATCCCTCGACGGAACAATGGTTGTAGAATCTTTCCGCTCCCATGAAGGTGGAAAATCTGTACGAAAATCTTGAGCCACAGCTTTGGAATCGCGGCGTTTTGAAGCCATCGACTTTATTCCAGAGTCTGCTGAGGAGTCTCTTCGGCGTCGAGGTGGTGGTTCGTGACGCGCCCATGGCAGGGAGCGAGCCAAGTCTGCGAGGGTTTCACGTCTAGATAGAGGTGCTCTCTGACGCCGTGGCTGGCTGCCACCGCCACCCCACTCGCGCAATATGTCTGTTAGTTGAGCCAGCGAAGACCGGCGACGACGGGGTCCACCTACAACACCAATTATTATTTTTATAACATTCCAAATATAAACTAATTTCTGAACAAACTTGCTGTATCATTTGTATAAAACATTTACCTCGTGGTTGATCGGCGACGTCTGGTTCTGGAGGGGACAGGCAGGAGACTTGCGCGGCCGAGTCCCTGCGGTTGCCGAGGCGTTGCCTCAGAGTGGACTCTTCTAGCGTGGAGCGCGTCAGCTCGTCCCAGCCATTCCCACCGGCCCACACCAGGCCCACTTGGTGGGATAAAATCGGCAGGTTGCATACAAAACATATTGCAGTCATCGTCCTGGTAAACAAAATATAATAGGTTAAAATATGATCTGTAACTATTAAATTTATGACACTGAGAAGTAGGTCCAACTGCCGAATACATATCCGTTACTAGTTAGTTAAAAATATTTATAATAATTAATAGTTTATTTTAGCAACTCACGCTTTATTGTTACGAAAGTATTTGTAAGGATACATGTCGGCAGTCGGCTGCGATCTGTTCGTGTTCAAGGCGTAAAGCCGCATATCACGCCCTTGTTTTCGCATCACCGAACTGATAACTGAACTAGTGGCTCGATATTAAGTAATAACCGCTCCCATTCTCGTCTACTTAATGTATCATATCACCAACAGACGATTGGCGCGACACGAGTAACTATTCTACATTCTACATACATTTATTATTATTATTTCTCTCCTATTGACATCTTAGGTAGTAGACAAGTAGCAAATAGTCGTGAATTTTTAAGAGAAAAATAAATGGCGTAATCCTTATTTTTTCGTTCGTTTAATTAACTAGAAAAATATTCGATATTACGTTTAAAAGCTAAGCTAAGCTTTTGTAAAATGTTAAAGCAAATTAACAATTTGATATCTCAAATAAAACTGTCAATATGGGTACACACATGGGTACATGGATATTTTGTAGCCATAAACGCGGTATTATTTTGTTTCACATTGACGTAGGGATAAAGCATATCGGTTTGCGGATGAGTGATTTCGAATCTTTCGTACGTCTAGATATGATTTGGTTGTACACAAATCAATAATATTATTTGTTGAAATGGAAATCATACAAGTTCATTCATAGAGATATAATATGTTCAGTGAAATCGTAATTTCAATTTGTACTGCTCGTACGAAATATTTTTGATGACGGGGAATTTTCTGCTTATCAAATTGAGATCACTTTTTTGCTAGTTGCAGATTGTATTTTTATTTTCGTAGGAAAGAACATTTAAAATATTAAACCTCGGCACTATGATATTAAAACTAGCATTACAAATTCATGTACAAATAATTTATACACATATATATCAATAGAGTTTATGTATAATATTTATGCGAATTGTTAAGAACCTTCCTGTCTCTTTACGAGCGGTTGAGTAATTTACAACACGAAAATAAATAATGCGCGAGAATATATAAATATCTTAGTAAATTAAATTATATATTTTTTTATTATTATGGAACAAGGCAGCAAACGAGCAATCGGGTCATCTGACATTAAGTGACCCCTACCCATAGCCATCCGCAACAAGCGAACGAGTCGCAGATGCGTTGCCTACCTTTAATGGACAGAGGATAGACAGGTAGACGGGAAAATTATATTTCCTTTTACCCATCTATCTCGCCCCGACCAATCCTCTTCTCATTCCCATCCTATCCTTATTAGGAAATTTATTTTCATCATTCATGTGACATTGCCTACAAAAAATTATGTACTACTATAATATTAGAAAATATTACATTTCTACTTATTTTATTTCAGATTCAGTTATTTATCCAATCTACTAAGTATCTGCTTGTCGTCTAAGTGCTACTTAGTGCAATGACTTAACTAAATTCTTGTGATCCAACTTACCTGTGTTTTCTTATGATCTAGTGACAGATTTAATAAATTATGAAACCATGAATGTGTGTAATATAAACATGTTTCTTGTGTGTTTATCGAATGAAATAAGTATGTGATACATATGATACAGATATGGTGGGATATTGCTACGGCAAAAATTAAGCAAAATAGATTTGTCATGCAGTTGCCATACTTAAAAATGCTTGTCTTGTTACAAAATAAAGATTCAATTATTATTTTTTTTGTTTTTAGAAAGCTTTATGGTTAACTTCTGACTCACAAGGTAATAATAGCAGCTGACGATAGATGGCAGTATAATAAATCAAATATATCTTATTCTCTCTCAAAAAAAAATCACTCAAAAAATCATCTAAACTTCAGTAAGCACAGAACGTAAATCCTGTTAAATTTTAATATATATATATAAACTGTAAACCAGTTTAATTTTACTTGCATTTTATTTTGGCACACGGTTAGAAAAACAACAAAACAAGATGAACAACAATAAAACCGGACGGATAGCTTGTACACGAAATAAATGGCAGTCCTCTAAATTGAAATTTTAATTATAAATACTGCCAGTGTCAAATCCTGTTACCTTATATAACTATAACTTCACCCTTGAGTCGGGATGACTGACGCGATACGCTGTAATTTAGCTATACGCTGTAAAAAATTTGATTTAATTCTGCCTTGTTAATCTAGCCTTATATTAAAAAAGACACATGCCAACTTTTACTTTGTACTTGTGATATAAAAGTAAAATTATTGTAAAGAGGGAAAGCTAGAGTAGTGAATAAAAGAACAATGCGGTTTACGAAGTTATAACGTGATAATTAAAATTGTTAGCATGCTTGGATATTATCGGGGACCTGTAATGACGTAGCCGAGGTGAAGGGGATTGAGGCATGACGAAAGCCGGGGCATTGGGGGCGGGGCGCTAACTCGGAACTATGCCGACACAGAATATCACATCAAACATTTTCAACATCTGAAACAATCAGTAAATTAATACAATTAGTAAAAATAATCAAAGCAAACTACTTTAATACTGTTAGAAGTTTTAATTTATATATGAATAGTTTAGTGTACGGTAAGAGTGTGTGTGTGTATGTGTGTAAGTAATATTCTTTAAGATTACAAATATTAATGAAAACTATAGAATGTAAGCAATTAGTTAGTTAAATCTATAAGTGTTGTGAAATCACATGGTAACGTAGATGAGCACCTAGTGTAATTAGCCTAAATCTAAAAGTAATTTAGGTCAGACTTTTACCGAAAGCATCGATTTTTTTTTTGATTAAACGGTTAGTTTAAAGGCCAGAGTCGAAAAACAGCGCTCGACCTTTTTTACTCGAAAAATTAAAGTTTTGATATCGAACCTTAAAAAAAGATTGGTTTTAACTACTAGCATTAAGCAGTCAATTATGTTTATGATTTCAACTTTCCCCAGAGTTTTTTAATTAGATCGAGAAATTTTACTCTTAATACCTTATTAAAGCAAATAATTTTTAAAGTAATTGAGTATTAGGAGTCCAGTCGAAGTTTTTTTTTAACGTTCGTAGATTTCAAAGTGACATCTCTGGAAAAAGCTCTAATGTTAAATTTCCTCATTAGACCGCGCGGTGGCAGCACCTATGCGACATAAAAAGCTTCTAACTTCAAAAGTATCCAACATACGAGATAGAGGGCGTTTCTCTAATATAATAAAATGCTTTACTTGGTTATAAATAAACACAAAAATAAATAGTCACGAATAGTAATAAAATGTTACAGGAATTAAAAAAAATATTTTCCTATATCGTCAAAGTTCAAATTTATCTTTGTTTTCTAACATGTTGCGCAGTTGTTGGACATTATAAAAGTAGCCGATGATTTTTTTCGAATATAAAGAAGATATATTTTAAAATTGCCTACCCCTCTGGGCTACGGGCGTGAGCGTATATTGATTTTTATATTTTAATATATATACATATTTTTTTTCTATATATACATATATATTCATAAGCTTCCAACCTCTATTTCGGTGACAGCAATCGTGTTATTTTTATATATGTACACTTTCCTTCCTATATCTCATTTCATGCGATGTTGATAAAATCAACTAAATTCATTTTCGTTATGATTGATAACATAAACTATAGTAATAGAGCCAGAGGTTAATGTTTTTATTAACCACTAAAATGTTTATGGGGATTTTATATAGATACCTTTTACATTGATTAATTTGTAATTTAATTTCAGAAATTTAAAATATTTGTATTAAGAATTTTCTGTTGGTTACGCGAGTCTGATGTTTTTAAATGAAAGTACTTTTTGATTGTTAAATAACGGCTTTAAATTCTACCTTATTTATATATTTTAATAATTATATTAAATTGTATTAAAACAATATTACGGCGGCCGGTTAATGTTTTCATCGGTGACTACAATGTAGGCAAATAAAGCCTTAAAGAGACAACAGCGGACCGGAATATTTATGTTATTTCCAGTGCTATAAATTCTTTTATTTTTGAAAGGGCCCTGAACAAACGGGGAATGTTGTCCAATTTAGATTGGGTTTTGATTGATGGGGACGAGCAAACTTTGAAATGAATTTCGGTCGAAGCTCGCGATGCAATAAATACGATATTAAACTGTGTCTGTATAACCCTTGGTGTCATTTTAATGGTGTATGTATATCTCTGCTTTATGAAATTTTGTTATTTTACATACGATATTTTACTGCATTTGGCTTCATTTATCATCAACAAATTTTATTTTTTGACAACGCAGCAATGAAATAAAAATATTTATCATCAATGGAACGTCTTGTTCTTGTTGGAGTTAAGTTAAATAAAGAAAAGAAAGAGTTAAATAAACAAAACGCTAGTAACGTATGTTAGACTATCCTTGTATTTGTACTACCTTGTGGTATCTTGTGCCCATTAAGAATCTTTTTAGATTCTTCATGAGCACGTAAGATTGCTTAAAATAAATCGATATTTAAAAGTCATATTGCGGCTTAATGTATTTATTTCTTTACAGAGTTCGTCGCACAAATAGACGTCGTTTAGGTGAATAGCTCAAAGCAAAACTTCGAGTACAGCCCTTTTATTTCCAGGCATCGGAATACCATCGATAATTTAAATTGAAATTGGTATCGTATATCCCGGCCGTCTGTTACCTCATAGAATACAGCCGTAACGAGCGAATTTCATCATCCAATCGCTGTATCGAGTTACTCGGTATCGATTCTACTTGCAACATCACCCATTGTTATCCAGACTGCAGTTTTGGTTACAAATTACATGGTTCTTTTGTTACTCTTTTTTTAAAGTAATATAACGAGAAGATTTAAAAAAAGTCGTCGTTTTTCGGAGCGAAATGTGCATACTTCATTCGAGTGAAAATGATCTAGCGTGCTGTAAGTCATACATAACTTTATATTTACCTAAATATTGCAAGTAATATCGATTTTGACTTCCCTATTTTACATTTAGTGTATCTCGCTACCTTCGTTTAGATTTCCTTATTTATTTTTAATTTATTGCACACCACAATAAACATCAAAATCAAAAAGGTAAATAGTAGGTGGGAGAGATACACACTAGTGACGACATGGTTGAGCTATTGACGGTCTTACTACTAATAGAAATCTCTTCCAGACGATTTAATTTAGAGTTAATTTTTTACAATTAAGTCATACGGGGGGTGGGTTATTTAACTAAGAATATGGAAGCAGCTAGATAGCTGTGTGGGAGAAGTGAAAAGACAGTGGAGCCAATCTGTTCAAGACCTTAAAGTGGTTGGGGCTTGTGGGGGGAGTGTACTACTTCAATATTGTGGTTGTCCATAGCAATGATTGTCACATTTCCGACCTATTTGATTCGCTTTATTTTAGAATAAAAGTTAGGTATAAATATTTTCATTCTTTAATTTCATTTCCATTAAATAATACGCAAGACTTTGATACAAGAAGAATTTTGTATCAAAGGGAGATGTCTCTTTTATGCATTAAGGGAAAACGAGTAAATAAATTTGAGTGCAACTTTTGCCTGGAACTGTTCTTTTCACTGAGTGCAATTCCATTAGCTTCGTTTTAATTTTTTGTTTGTATTTGCCCAGTATTTTAGAATGAACATCGCTCGAGGACTTTTGTCTTTCTAAATGAATTCTATGAACCTTCAGTTCTTCATTGTCCTGTTTTTACATATCAATTAATTTCCCATAATACAATGGACTAACAACTTTTACTTGGCTTTGAAGATATATCAGTACATAATTTACATAGTTTACCCATTACAAACAAACTTATCTTTCCTCTCTATACTAAAGCATTTTCAAATGGAATTATCTTATCGAAGAAAATTTAATATTAGTTCCTTCAAAACATGAAGAATGGTCTTGGAAGAAAACCTGCCAGTATAATTACGTCGAAGAGGCTTTCCTCTTTGAAGAACCTTGTAGAAAGTAAGCTGATTACAGTTTTGTAGTTTATTTGTTCTGCGCATACTTAAAAGTTAAATATTATTCATGGTACGCTAGTGTATATTTTACCAGCAGTGAAAAGACAGAAAGGAAGGTAAAATATGTTCAACATAATGTATATGTCACCGACTGATTGTGAACTTTGTCAGTTTATTATCAAACTGGGCATATTATAAACTGTCAGCAAATTGTGAACTGAACGAATCATTCGAAATTTGAGGAGACTATATACGAGCAAGAATTGGGGAAGGAATAGTGAGAGAGGATGGGGTCTATGACACAATAGTTTTCAATACTTCTAAACGTTTAAAACGTCTTGAATACTTATACTTCATGCTCGTATTCTGTAAGGTTAGGTTGGTGCCACTTCCACGGACCTGCTGGGTTGTCCCAGTGGGCGGAGAGGTGAAATCCGACGTGACGTGTCCCCGGGTGATGGATAGGGGAGCTGGAGTAGGGCGAAAGCCCCGCGAACCAAACACCAAGGGTGAGCCCGTGGCCTCGGTTGCGGGCGCCCCGATCCAGTGGGCCTACTCGTGGGCTCGCCGAAGAGTGTGCGCGTAATCCCGGCGCCGGGGGCCTCTGTCTTGTTCAAGACGGCGGCCACGAGGAGTGAACTTCTACAAAACACTCAAAGCGGCACTAGTGGGGGAGGGCCTGGAATCCCGAACCTGCATTGCACTGGTGTCGTCTCCTCAGAGGCGGAACTGCTTCGGCGGCTGGCGCATGCGGGCCCGCAGTGGTATGCGAAAGCGTTCCCGTAGCCCTACGATATGGGAGGGGGGAATATTGTGAGGTTTTAGTCGGTTCGAGTCCGACAAAATTCGCACTTATCCCCGCAAGGGCGAATATGCATGGGCATTTCCTCGCATAAATCAGCCTTTTTTTAAATATTCCCCATTGCAGGACGCCTCTCCTCCTCCTCCTCCGCTCCGAGAGAGGGAAGGATTAATTGATATGTCTACTCATAATTCAACTCTGATATCAATAATATTACAAAATATAATTAATATTGAACAAAACATATTTATTCAAAGTGTATTTTGAAGGTCTTTTGCTCCTTTTTCTACTTCCTACCCTAATATTCAAGATACACTGATGTAATCCTTCAAATTTATCTGTAATTCGTATATTAATTAATTCGTGAAGAGAACATTTTAAGAATATTGGGCGAATGTAGTGTGAGATTGACAGTGACATAGCTAAAGTTCTTTTACAGAAAGCTAATTTTTTTTCTATAGTATATGTTACGAATAGATTTAATGACAAATTAAACTAAACATATATTACTGACATTAAATATATATAGAGCCTAGAGACTTGCAATTTTGGCAGAGATTTCTGTTATAAGGTCGAGTCGTGGCAAGATCTAAAAAAGATCTAAATTCTTCCCCTAAAGGTCTAAAGACGGGGACGCAATTTTGTATGAAGAAACTACCCGTGCGAAGCTGGGGCGGGTCACTAGTATATGCATAACGATATATGTAATATTAGTTTTTTCTGATGTAATTTGCTAATAAATCTCTTGACAATGTAATGATGAGGACGTCTAGAGACAATCTGATCTCTCAATAATTGACTCGACACAATCTGTTAAAGAGTGGGCGTCGTGGCAAAAATAAAGTTTTTTTAAATGGAATAAAAACAACAAGAAAAAGGCATTTCACTCGATGAGACAACTTTGTACGTGTATATTTTCTAACACTTTATGGAACACAATACAATATCTAGTAGGATCTTTATGATGATTTCTTAGTTACGCGAATATTAAACATTGAAATGAAACTTATTTTAGTACTGTAAATTATTCGATAAGTCAGGGACAAAAACATAAAATCCGTAAAATTAGTTTAATTCTATAGCGACCTTAATACCTAACCTAAAAACTGTTGACATTGGGACGTCTGACAACTCAGTTCTCCCCGTGACCGCGAGCGCTTCAAAGTACTCGAAACGTCGCGTAAATGCGATAAAATCTGTAAAATTAGTTTTATTCGACTATATTTAAATTAATAAAGGAGATGTTCGAGCAGAAGGACATGCCCGGACAACTGCCCATTGGCCTCTCTCGTGTGGCTCGTCGTGTAGTTGGCTGGATACAATCCGTATAGTTGTTTTATTGTTCGGCTCTCTTTTATTGAAAAAAAAAAAGAATTTTTATTGTCTATACGTTTCTGGATATAGGCGCTGTATTAATCTCAGCAGTATATAACACAACTATCTACAATAACTATCTGTTAGTATGTATGTATTTGTGTTTCGTGTGTTTTTTGTATGTAGAAAAAATATGTTACCTACATATTTCGTTCTGCGTTAATTATTTAAAAAAGTTTTTATTATTAAAGGATGTTCGTTAAAATCAATATATTACAATACATACCAATCTATTTACTAAAATTAGATAATACTTACATTTTGAAAGCAATATATTTTCCAATCCTCGTGGTTCTTTAAAAGTATTGTGTGAAACAACATCTGAAACAATAAAAATTTAATTTAATAATTATAACGCCTCTCTTATAATCAAATTATCGGGTTATTTACTTTTAGTACATATGAAGGAACACACATATGTATGTGTTATCGCAACAGAGGCTTTCTTGTGACTACTCCAGTTCAGATCCCTTTCTTATCAGATTAAAAAAGATAAGGATCCCGATCTCAAAGCTACGCGTACTTAAGCTTCACTTGTATTCATCATTTATCAACACAACCTTGTAACAAGTTTTTTAAATCCTTAATTTTTGTTACTAAAATACCGCAACTAGTTGAAACCCAACTCTATTTAAAAAAAAACAACTACAATACGATAAAAAATATCTTGGTTTACACTTATAAATCTTGGTTCTTAAAATGTATTATTTCGTAGATAATAATTCACTCACCACACTGTATTAAGGATAAATGCGGGCTATTAGGTTGATTAATAAATGCAGTTATCCCGGGAGACACTTCGAAAACTTTCGTGGATTGTTCGCGATTTTGTTCTTTTTAAGTAAGTAAGTAAGTAATTCGTAAAAATACTTGCTGTAATCTATATAATCTAGAAAAGAGATACCTGACTGACCAAACTATCAACGGACAACCGAAAGTATTGGTAGGTAGCATTTTACCCGAAACATTGATATGATAATGCTAAATACATATATTAGCATTGAAGTTTATATTTTCGCTGCATAATACAAATGCATAGAAGTAATTATTATTTATAATTCATGCTGCACTTTTAAAAATTTGCATTCATACATTATTAAAAAGGTTCTGTACAAAGGAAATTTGACCATATTCTTCGTGCTTATTTGGGGTCAGTATGACTTTTGTCCATATCCTATAGGTTTTGGCTACAGTTTTTACGGTCGCCTACCTGCCTCCCCAAGCTAACCCGGGCACGAACACTTCATTATTATTGGCAAATTTTTCCTCAACTTTAAAGAACATAATATGTTGTACAATTTTTTTGACATTGTCAAGCATTCAATGGAAAAAAAATGTGTGTAGAAAAAGTTGAAGCGACTATTTCCCTAGCTGTGGTGTAGGAAATTGGAAAGCCCACACGAATCGTTCCAGTTTCCACTGGTGTCACACTTAGCGCGTCGACGCTAACAATTCGATTTGACAGCAAATGGTTTGCAGACTTGCAAATTAATGAACATTAATATAATACGGATAAAAAAAAATTAAAAACAAAAGTAAATTAAAACAGAATCATGGTGTAGTGATTTGAATTTGAATCAGTTGTTTTGTAAATGACCCCAGTTAAAGTATGATTTTAATTTACTACTAACTCTTGTAGAAAGGATGAATGAAGAGAATAACAAATAAAAAATATGTTGCAAATGTGAATGGCAGTGTTGGCAGGGTTCGTCCTAGGAGAACTTATATTGATAGGATTAGTGACTAACTAAAAAAGGGCAATATAAAGAGTACCCGTAACAGCTGGTCGCTCGACATGAATGCGTCGATGTATGGATGTAGAAGAAGCGAGAGAGGTGAGGCGAGGTTTCATATTTCTTTTTCAGTTTATACACTGCTCGCGTACAGCTAAATGAATTTTAAATATCAGGAGGCTAGTTAACGTGTCTGCTTGTTGTGTGCGTTACTTGTTGCTTTAGAGTTCGATAAATGCAAGTTGTTTGAATCAAATTATTTAAACTTTCGTGAAACATATTTTAACACACTTATTAAAACGGCTTTACTCACGCGTGGTTCGGTGTATGTACCGACTGGTTTCGAGCCCTTCGGGGGCTCTTCCTCAGGGTGAGTGGGGCTGGCATAAGTTCGCGGTCGGTGCGCGCGTACGGGCGTCAGTGCATATTTATTTATTTTTATTTTAGTATTCAAAGCTTTTCATTATTTGTTTTAGGCTTTCGTTCATTGATACATTCTCTCTATAACTAGTGTAAATTTTATTATAGGCAGCGTGAATGTATGCATAATTTTGATGGTTCGTAATACATTTATTTATTTAAGAATTTACTTTGTGACGACCATGACTTCCATTTATTTTTGTCACCTCTTTCTCCCGTACGTAACTCTTGTGATAAGATATCTTCATTAATGGGTAGCAGTAACCTTTCAGATATCAGGTAACAATTTGCTTGTACTTACTTGCTTGTTTGTTGTAGCAACAAGCTTTATGTCACTAAACATCCTAGATAAATTTCCGCGGCTACAAATACAATTCTGATCCAGTGGTTTACCAACCCGGTATAGTTCAACCGCTGTCGTCAACAAAATTAATACTATAAAATAAATGAGCGTAAAATGTGGATACAAGTAACAATTAATTAAAAAAAAAACAATTGGCTGTATGATTATGGGCTTTAGCTATGACATTCCAATAAAGAATATGAATCCAATGATAACCCATTCTTAACAATCGATCAAACCGTTCAGGTTCAGGTCACACGTCACAATGGAACGGACAAACATACACGGGAAAAACATGACTCTCCTTCTGGGTCGGTCAGGAAAAATACAGACACATTTTTTTAATTAATCAACCACGTTCACAACAAAACCACAAATATACTTTCAATTCAAAATACCGAAAACTCAATTTACAAGCCGAATTGTTGTTGCACATTGGAGGCTACGGAACAATTTATACGGCGTTGCAATTGTTTTTTGAAACAATGAGAAAAGTATAAAAGGCGTAGTTGAAAAATTTCAATTAAATATGTGTATTTCTAGTTTGTAGCTTATACACTAAAATGTTCCTAGCATTATTTATAACTATTTTAACTTCGCTGAAGCTTCACCTAGATGTTCACTCGTCGAATTTCGATTGGAAGCCTTCGTTTGTTTGCTCTTGAATAAATTTGATGTGTTGAATTCATAAAAAACTAAACAAACTAAAAAAAAAATGTCGCACAAACTTCTTAATTGTCTTAACTTAACTTCGTAATTGTCGCACAAACTATTTCTTCTGAAGTGTTACGTCAAAGTGCCCGCGCCCCCCTCCTATTTTCAATTATAAATGAATACGTATCTTAGTTATGAAAGCAGTTGAATCTTGTGATTATGAAAACTAGTTTTGTTTAGTGTTGATTAGTAATCTTAAATAAGATAAAAGAGATCGTCTGCCACTCAATTCTAAGTTTAATTAACTCGACTTTAATCAACGACAGTACAAGACGTAATTAATATCAAGATAATCCTAATTATACTAAGATCAAATGTCACTCCTGATATTACTAATCTAAGACAAGGTTAATAAACAGAATTTGCAATCAAGTATGTGTTTTGCCATGGACGAGTTTCAGATACAAAACAAAGTTTAATTTAGCTGTCTTGCATCATCAAACACAAATGAAGCAAGCATAGCTTTTCAATAAAAAGTAACTAAGAAATAATGTATGATATTAGTTAAAACATTATATATTATTTCTTAATATTTAAATGAGATAGAGTGGTAGATACTTTGCCAGCATTTGTGGGGGAGAAGTGACGGGATTCGATACGATGAGTAAATGAGGATGGGTAGAGAGGATATCAACTCAACTCACTCATCAGTTGTAACACTAAAGTAGAAATACCACAACTCAATTATTTTGTTGCTAGCCCATTCTATCAGTAACACTTGCTTCTGGTGGCTTTACCGCGGTTCTGGTTGTAGTCTAACATCTCGGGTCACACCACAACTTTGTTTTTTTTTTATAAAAGATACTAATTTTTTTGTAAAATGGTATTTACGAAAAACAAAATTTACGGTATACTTCTACTTTCGATTGCCGTTCATCAATTACGAGTATCTTCCCAGGGATTGCGGGTAAGTCATACTTTTATTAATTATTACGAACGCGAAAAGCTTCATTCCCCGGACACTTGGTGGGCTTTCGTATAAAGTAATGAACTAAGCTTTTGGAAATGGAACGTGAAAATTATTTTGCAAAAACGATGAATGATTTCTAGAAATATTAAATGTTAAATATTTGAGCTGTGGTTAACACTTAAAAAGTGGGTCGTTATAATAAAATTATTGATTAAGTGTCATCGCATTTGTTAATCATTAAAACTCTCTTCATTGTATTTTTAGACGCTCAGTCTTAGCCTTACTAGTCGCCATATTTTTAACCGACTTCAAAAAG
>JWHW01036829.1:180620-191612 GCA_000931545.1 Papilio glaucus | reverse complement strand
GCTTCTGCTTCTAGATCTATCATTATCTTAGTTGGAGTTTTAGTTTGAACTCAGTGTTTAAATTTAAAAGTATCAATAGAATGTCAAAATTTCAAAAGCATTTATTAGTTATTATTCCATAGTAAAATAGATCTTGTTGCATAATCTACGTTTACAAAAGAATTATATTCGATTCTTTTAAATCGCAATTTCCTAAAGTTTTCACCGATCGTTTTGAATTTTTTACTTAACGTTACTTACTACAATACTAGATGTCATGGTAATGTTATATTTTTTAACAATAATAACTTTTTGACACATCTGACTTTAAATTTCAACTTTATACGCGGATTGAAATTAAATTAATTTATTAATTAAATTTCCAGCTATAATAACAGCAAAACGATTGCGTGAGAAGTCGCGTAATAGTCAGTTTGTTGTAATATCATATGACATAGTAGGCCTAAAACCATAACGGCGTCAAGAAGATTATCAAGCCCGCTGATTTAGCGATAGTCAGAATTAATTGGCGTTGTGAGGTTAATATGTCAGTTTATTACGACTGTTAATGTTCACAATGACTATGCATAAACATGAGACCGTATATTAACCATGAATAAGGAACGTTATTTCAATAATATTAATGTTTTCACTGCTACTAACTAAAAAATAAAACTAATTTTAAGGATTTTATCGCGTTTATTTTTTGTATTTTGGTTCTCGACGTTTCGAGTACAGCCCCCATGGTCACGAAGGGGAGTGAGTTGCCAGACGTCCCAACGTCAAAGTTGCTGGCGGTACTTACTTATTTTCTACTAATTATTTATGCTGCGATCTATGCAGACTGAGCTCACTGTGTTTAAGTTAGTTTTATTCCAATGCAGTATTCGCGTAATATTATAAATTAATAAACTAATCGGATTTGAAAAAATATTTTTGCACTTGACATACCAATTATGAAAAAAGGTTAAAATCACGCTACGAACCTTTAAAACCCGACATAAAGAAAAATACTGGTAAGCGAGAACGAACAACAGCAACGCGGAAGAGCGATGCAATGCTAGGAAAAGAAATTTGAAATATGATGAAATTTCTTAGAAACAATGTCATAGTAAATATAGTTTTGACTAGGCCAGCAGTTGGGCAAAGGACACTGCATCTCGCAGTCCAATGATACCAACAGATTCACCATTTAGTTTTAAGAGAATACTATTTTTTCCTCGTACTTACCGTATTACCGACACTGCAGTGTCTGTAATACGGTAAGTACGAAGTACTGTCAGTGTGACTAAAATATTTGCATATTCCGAAGTACATACGATCAATTACCCGCCTATTTCTGAAGAATTAGATTCTTAAGAAAAAGGAAATTCGATTTCTTTTATATTAAACTGGTCATAGCTAGTATATTATAAATAAACTCCGATGAGATTTGAAGCCACACAATAAATTATGAATTGCCATGTATTTTTTGTTTAATAACTTAATCGATTAACTAAAGTGAATACTAACAAAAAATATTTCTTAAGATTTCTAGCCGGTGGTTTCGTATTAGGGGTAAATATAAAGCATCAAATATAACGTTTGTACCAATGAATTATTTTTTTAAGATAAAAAATTAAGTATATATATAAATATATTGTAGAAACATTATATCTTAAGTTATTCATTTATTTATCCTTTTTTGCTTTTGAGCACTTTGAAATCTTCAACCAACAACTTTCATAATTTAACAAAGTTTGTTTGGAGAACAGTTTGATGATCAAAGGAGAACCGTGCTAATTTCAAAACAATTTAGTCCCAAGCAAAATTTAAATTATATTACAATTCACAAGTTAAAAATTTGAATATGTAAGATTTATGTATGCCAGTCCATAAGTTTAATGTTAAGTAAATTAAGATAATTGTTGCGAAATATGTTGATAGTTGTATATTTATATATTTGTACATTCTCCATAATTATATAACCATAAATTATATATAATTCCGATTTGCGTTTTCATTTCACTTCAATCTATAAAGTAATTTAACTTCGCGAAGCGATATGTGTTTGAAATGTATAAGGCGAGTGGGCTCTTAGCTGCGATGTGAGCTCCAGTCGAGTACAGTTTTTACGTAGCAAGTAAAAGCTATGTTTCACATTTACCACCGGTTCAAGGCTGCCTTCACTTGTGTTTGTTCCTTTTAGTTTTATTTGGGTCATATGTTTCCTACCTATTATTTATTATTTTTCTTGTGTTTTGCTGCATTTTTTTTTATTTTTGGGGTTTCTTACATGTATACAAATCAACATTTCACAACCTTATTGCCATAAAAGAAAAATCACATAAAATTTATTATAAGCAAAATAAATATAAAAGGAGTGCCGCTGCTGTGAGTTGTTGCTGATACGGAACCTAATAGTGGTAGAGCCCGCAACAATAACATCTGTTGCACGAATGGTTGTTGCCGCGGTTCTACATACAATATATATTACGCATGTACACAGTACACGCTCTATATTTGACATTTTAAAGAGGGACATGGAATCTTGAAATATACAAATAACCTACCAATAACATATTAGTGATTTTAAAATAATCAAAGTGAATGTAAGGGATACTTATTTTGAGCAGATTCAGAATTAAATCGTAACTGGTTACGGTGATATATGACAATAGTTGTCGTGCGTAGCGCGTGCGTAACGTTTGTCACGGATAGCAATATCTACAATATACAAGAAAAGTGCAGACTAAATCGTCTCTACGTCTGAGCTTCATCGGTCTTATTTGTATTTTCGCAACATAGCGTACCGGTTAGAGGTAATTAGATGGTGCATAGCAGTGACATGGTAGTATCGTAGCAGTAACGTAGCAGTAGCGTAGCGGTTAAAAGTAGATTGCTGTTCTTCAAATGTTATCGAATCGTTATAACATGGGAGCAGACGATGCTGAACTTGTACATTGTCGAGCGTCATGAGGACCTATTGGATTTTGGAGATTGTCTCATTGGAGTGAGTCTCTTATTTTTAGCGGTGGGGAAAGGGTCTACAGTCTTTATTTACGATTTTTGTTGCTTCGGCTTGTTGAAATCGTCAGATTATCTTATCATTGATCGTTATCATTGAACTATTTACTTTAAAATAAAATACAAAATGACCGCGCTCGAGTATGTTCAGGTCACGGTTTTGTATAACAAGCTTGTGAACGCTGCACTCTTTTGCAAATCAAATCGTCTGATTATTGAATGCACACTTATTGACATGAAAAAGTTAGGGCTTTTCTTAATCTAATGCGTTCGAGTTCAAAGTTTTATTTAGATTCCCTTAGAGACTTTAATTATAAGTTATAATTTATAAGAGCTAATTACCCTTCCACCTAATTGTTTTATTTAAGTGAGTTCATTCACCTTTAGAATGCTACTTTATCCCTGAATAACATAGGCTGTATTTATTACTAGGAAGAATAGGGGAATTACTAAAATTTCACCGAGGAAAATGAGGAACGAATGCGTTCGAAGCTTCAGGTAACAGCTAGTAGGTCATAAGTTTTATTTTTTGTGGTAATAAATGATTTCTTTCTTCTTTTTATTTTGTGGAAGGCACAGAAGATGGACAATGTTCAGTAGTGGACTAATATAGGATGATGATTGTTATCTGGTGATATTGCATCTAACATTTATATAATAAGGTGAGTAAAATATGATGGAATTGATACCTCTGTCTGGCTTAATAAGCTTACAAGAAAACGAATTATCCCCGAAACATATGTACCACACTCACAGATACACAATAGATCATCTTACCATGTATACTTGTATTTATTAAGGGTCCATTCGCCATAGTAATTGGTAATTATATCTACATCAATGTTATCTGCGCGTAGCAATGTTTCTAAATCACTACATGCGAGTAACAATGGTGTAATTAGAGATCACGTAGCAGTAGTAGCCTTCCACAGACAATAAATGTTAAATAATAATCTATATGATATCTATTCTATTCATGTTAAAAGACAATAATGGATGTTTCAATGTTTGCTTACATATGTATGTCTTTTATTTCAACTTCGGAGATTTACAAATGATTAGCCTATGTTACTTCTGAATAATGTAGCTTTGTAGTGGTTAAATAATTATTATAATTTGTATAATTAAACATTTTTTTAAATGTAATATATCATGTAATATTATATCATTTACAAATGAATATCAAAACTTTGACATGATTATATTCGAATCTGATTTTTAAAAGGATGAATATGATGCGCAATATTCAGAATTTGATTTGGAAAATAGTGAAATTGATTTGTAAAATATTTATACTAATATTATACGGGTACGGGTACGGGTAAGCATAGCTATCCGAGCCAATGAGCTGAAAGTGTTAATCTTGATAAATTTTAACAGTCTGTTGAATAAATTAACGAACGACTGAATTTGGCAAATCGTTTCAGGCTCTTTAAAAGATAAGCATTGTAACATAGCTGTTCAAATTAGTTCACTGTTACGACTTAAATTTGTTTTCTAACACTTTTTACGGCAACTCTGTGATAGTCCGAGATTTATTTTTCCAAGTTATAGAAGAAACACATTACCGAAATGGCTCGTTGAAGCGACGCACTAATTGTTTGGACTAGTAGAGGGAAGTTTTAGGGCCTAAAGGGAAAAACACAACATTTTTCAGAGTTTCGGAGCTTTTCGACTTATCGCGGTTCGATTGTATTCAAACAAAAAATGAACATTTTAAGTGAATAAAACCTGCAAAAAGAAAAATGTGTTTGAATAAAAGTAAAAATATTAGAGTAAGTTTTAAGATTGTACTTCCCTGCTAACAGTTGAAAGTTAATAAATCGGTCTTTCCGCCAATCTCAAGCAACCACTTTGAATTTATTCCCTCACTTTTTTATTACATATAAATTTACCGATTTTAAACGATTTAAAAGGCCAAGAAATATTCTCTACATCTATAAATTGCCAGGACATTCAAATGTAATATGGATCATACAAAAATATGGAGTGAAATAATAGAATATAATTTTGCAACCTGTAGTATCTGTATACCCTCTACATATACGTATGATCTAAACTAATAGTTATAATATAATGCAAAAGTAACTCTTCTCTATCTTAATTGAAGGAACGATGATGACTCCTATTATGATGATATTTTGACAGAGAGTTAGGTTAAACCTTAAAAACGATATGTGCTACAATTTGTGGTAAGGAGTGAAATACGGAATGAAAATTAATATGTCACAAGCGACCCGTCTTGGCTTCGCATCGTTAGTTTCTTCATACAACATTTTATGCCCTTCTTGCCTTCTTCTTATGTAACGAGGGGGTGAATTATTTTTAATGTATGTATTAATATAGTGCTTAAATGTGATTTTAAAATAACCAACAGCCAATTAAATCGTTGTAATTATTCAATCCGGATGGAGCTGTCGGCAACAGATAGCCATATACTTCTCAACACTTGAGTTCCTTATCCCAAATTTTAAGACGGTCCTCAGAGATTGTATTCAATTGTTTCAACATAGATGCAATGTTTGAATAAAATTATGTTTGAATATAAGACATAATTTGAGTCAAGTTAATTCTAAAAAAATAAGTTCTAACAAGGGTTTGTATTATGTTAAGATAATGGGTGGCATTGTCTAAACATGTGCATCATTAGATATTGTTCTTCACACAACAAAAAAAAATGTTTTCTGTTTTAAAACTGTAGTTTAAACTCTGTACCCTCGCGGTTAGAGTAACTTGATATTGCCTTACGGGTTCTGGATTCGAATCACAGCTGAAGAAACTATTTAGTGTGTTTGTTAAAAAGCTTAAGTATTGAATATAATAATAATTCCTATATTTTAATAAAAAAAATTAGGTGAATAATAAGTTTGTAAAATTATTAGTTCAATTGAAAAATAAATAAATATCTATGACTAGCTGGCTCAGTCGAACTTCGTTTCTGCAGAATTTCGTAATAACCGTTCTTAGCTGACCTCTACTTGGCGAAAGGATATTCCTTCCAAATTTCAAGTCTCTAGGCAATTATGGTTCCACGGATAGCAAGATGAGTAAATAGCTAACTTTACTTTGACGCGTCTAGGCACAGCCGTGAAATCAGCCGAGGGTGGCGGTGCGCGCAGTCTGGCAGCCTTCACACGCCACCCAAGGCGATATCATGGAACTGTCACTCCGTTTTCGTTTTATTTTCAATTATTAACGTTGACAATTTATATTTACTTTTAATTAGTGAATCTTAATGTATTCAATTAAATTTACGACTTTGTAATTATTAAATCTACGCGAATGTACCTAAAGCATTTGCAATGGGCCGGCTCGACCGGTGAAATACCACGACCTTACAGAAAACAGACGTGAAGTAGAAGTACTCTGCGTTTCGTCTGACGAGTGTGGTGCCGGAGGCTTATTTTCAGTCCTCTTGCCTTTTCCACCCTTTTCTTATAAGTATAGGATGGGAAGGAGAAGAGGATTCTACGGGGAGGGGGTTAACGGGGAAAAGGAAGTATCATATTTCCTGTCTATGCTCTCCTGTGTTTGCTTGTTGCGTATGTCTATGGGTAGCGCTTACTTAACATCAGGTGACCTGCTGGTTCGTTTCGTTGGTCTTCCACAAAACAATATATAAAAAAAAATTGCAAAGAAAAATAAATATAAAATTTGCGAGCTTATGCATTTGGTTTGAAATTCGGTTTTGTCAACTTTTTGATTTCTACCAGAAAAGTTTTCATTTGAAAAATTAAGCTGCAGTCAGTATAAATAAGCTTCAATGAAAAAGTTTTTTAGGTCGCAATGAAGTTTTTAATAATTTAATATTTCCTATTATTTTTATTCTATCGTACAGTTTGTACTAGTACTTATATATTTACAGAACACTAGCTGCGTCCCCCGGTTTTACCGGTCATATCTTTCTGTTTGGCTCCATAAGCTTAGAGCGTGAAGTTAAATATAACCTATAGCCTTCCGTAATAATTGTACTATCAAAGGAAATATGTAGTTTTTGAATTTGATTAGTGTTTTGAGATTACCGCGTTCAAACAAAGAAATTCTTCAGCTTTATTATATTAGTAGCGATTTATAGATTACTCTATACTCTTTTAGATGTTCTATGAAACGAGAAAGGATGGCTAAATATCGGAATTAAATTCGATTTTTCTTTCGCTCCGTTTTCTTATTTCCTCCTCCTTTTTTCTATATAGATTATTGGTGATCAAAATAAGCCGAGCCTTTCAGTTGTTCGTTTTTTGCTATAAAATATTTTAATTAACCGTTATTAATCGTAAGTTAAGACTCAAATGGTGACCTAAGTGATTAGTGTAAATTCAAATAAAGAGAAATTTATAAAGTATTTAGAATTCCTCCCATAAATAATCTTTGCTTTCACATATTGAATTACTCTTGTAATCAAATATTCGTCGGTTATTTCAAGCGTTTCAAAAAGGTTTCGCGTGTTGCCCGTGTTATTATCTTTGTAAAGGTAACCCAGCTTGTTGAAGTCCAAAGGTTTACTAGTAGTAGTAAAATTGAGACTTGCTCGGTTATAAACTTATTGAGGATGAGTCTTTACGCCACACTCCAGGAAGCAATAAGATGAATAAATTTAATTATGATATTTGAAAGGGTTGCACAAATTTTGGCTCCCCAACTAACCCAACTTATAAGCTAGGATTAAAATATAATCTATAAAGTGGGGAAAGGGATTATATTTTATAGATATAATGTTTTGTTTAATATATTTTGCTTGTTTAATCAGCTAAAAAGGTTTTTTAAATTCATAAAATCTGAGTACATTTTGTGTTTATATTTTGTGGATTGGGTAATAATGAATGTGGTATTAATGTTAATGTACGATATTTAAGCCTTATTCACATTTATAACGGTTAGCCCAGTAGTTTTTACCGCAAGCAATAATCATAATAGAGTAAAATGGTTTCTCGCGCTCCTCCAAATATTTATTGTGAATTTGCTATTATGAGTTCTTATTGTGTATTTTATAATCTCATAGCTGTGCTACTCATAACAAAAGTTGTTAAGTTATTTAGTAATGTAATCATTTATTTTTTATAATTTTCTATTTGATTTCAGTGAGTCACAAGATCTTCTCCCTACCGTTTTCCCACTTCTACCGTCCTTTTTTATGTGGAGTACGACCGTAGGCCATACTGTAATAAGTTTTGGCTATAGATTTTTTTACGGACGGCCGCCTGCCTGACGTCAACGCTGGTCTGACATGCATCATTAGTAGATTATCGAAATAATTTTCTTAAAAATTTCCATTCCCAAGTAAACTGGTTTGAAACGGTTCAAGGCAATATTACGCACTCGAACCCACGACCACGTTGTGTAAGTTTCGCGCATTTGGTGCGCCGAAACGTTTTCAAATATCTCGATATATCGTGGATATTTATTTAACTTAAAACAACATGTGTCTGATTGTATTGGACCAAAGGCTATCGTTTATTGATTGTTGGTTACGAAGGTAAACACATGAGAAAACAACACGACCCTAAATTAATTTCTCGACTTCATAAGAAATGTAAGGGAAAGAAAATTCCTGTACTGAAGTTCAAACACACCGCGTAGAAAGTCACTGGTCTGTGTTCTTAATCAAACTCCGAACAACTTGGGAGCAAAAAGCAATTATACAATAAATACATTCCTTGATAAATAACCTTCATAAGTTTACCTTCTGTTTCTGTTCAACAAATGATATAGGTAAATTGTTGTTTATATTGAAATTTTAATTATTATTTTTTATAGAAAGGGGTAAACTAGCAACGGGTCGCTAAAGTTAAGTGATCACCGCTTTTTTATAGTAGAAGGTGGCAAACGAGCAAGCGGTACACCCGATATCAATTGATCGCTTATTGACATATATAAAACAAAGGTCAACACTAAGGATCGAACCACACGCAGCGTAGGAGGACTCTAGTTTCAGTAATAGTCACAACATTTTAGGCAATTTACACAAAACCTTAATATATTATACACACAAATTTTTATAGAGGATCAATCCGTCTACTGGTGTAAACCGTTTTAAAATCCGTCTGTAGTTTTTAACTGACTTCAAAAAGGAGAAGCTTATCAATTTGACTGTATGTTTTTTTTATGTTTGTTACCTCAGAACTCCACTCCTGGTGAACCGATTTCGATGATTCTTTTTTTGTTCGAGAGCTAATGCTTTTCCATTGCTCCCATTTTGTACAACAAAAATAAATATGATTAAGAATTGTTTCTTATGTTTAATTGCGTAAAACTATTTTATACTTTTAAGTGCATTTGTTGTTTTTGAATATAGTTTTTTTGAAGTCGGTTTTGTTTTTGTTTATTTTTTTTTGTTTATTGCTTTAATCCAAGATATTATTATTTTGTGATTACATGTTACTTGGTACAAATCCGTTCAAGGTATCCGACTTCAGTTTCGCACACTAATTTTATTTCTTCTATTTGCGCGATTTAACTAAAGGCTCAATCATTTTATCGGCCTATCGAAGACTGCACGGAAAATGAAATCATCCTGCTGCGTATTAATAACACAAATAATAAACGCTTGTACGTTTGTTGTATGTAATAGCGATCAACATTTGGTCATAGACTCTGTACATTGATCATTAATAAGCTTACATTTCAATGTACCAAGTTTTGTTCTTGAAATATCGTTAAAGATATATAAAATAAACAAAATGTATCTCTTTTAGACAAACTCATAACAGTACGTACCTATAAGCGATTGAAAGATTCAAAATGGAGTCTCATTACGTTCCTACACGTAAAAGCACTTAAATCACCAAATATGGCCGCCGACCGCTGATTCATATCAAAAGCCACCGTCGTCAAAGCTCCAAATAATATCTCTTGATCCGCCAGTATACCTTGCGTCGTATTGAAATAACAAACAATTTCAACCTGTATTAAATTTTCGTACCCGGACGACTTAATACAAGTTGCCGAATGGAATTATTCAATATTAGTTAGTGACTAGTTAATTACGTTGCGTCAACGACGCTTAAATATTCATACAACTTAGCAGTTAGTAATTCGTCTTCTACCTACATGTACATATAGTCCGTCCAACTTTTGACAACTCAAATTGTCCTAATTGCGTTAAAGGATCGATTTCTTCAGAAATCGACTTTATTTTTTTTCTTTTTTATTGTCTTCAGACAATCGACTTTATTTATAAAGAAGTTGTAATCGCTTTAACAATTGATATTCCATTTTTACTCAACGTTTTAAATTATCAGGTGTTTAAATGCCTATTGCTCATTTAACAAATTGATATTCCATTTTTGCTCCATTTTTCTATACGATTTAATTAAGGGACCTCATATAGACGTAAAAGTTAAATAATTAACATGAAGGAGTATAATAGATAAAATTGAAAGATATTTACGTATTAAATTTATATTAATGTTAGTATATAAGTGGGCATTATTGAACATGTGATTTACGCGGCGACGCCGTGTTCGATGCACTCAGTTCGAATGCAGCGCTAGATAAGAAAACTGCACTTTTATTTATCTCGTACCCCGAAGTCCGAAGTAACACTTAACACGTAAGTCTCTGATTTTATGCAATATTGTAAGATTAACTTAGTTAAAAATTACTCGTATGTAATATATTACATAATTCTCCATTGTACCAACGGCCCCAAACGGCGAGCCTATATAATTTTGTTGATTATATATTATCTTTTAAAATACTTTTGTCAAAATCAAAAATATTAATAAACATGGTTTTTAATACTTTAATAATGACTGTCTACAGGTTTACCGAAAGAGATTGAGGAGCAAAAGTGTATTAAAGGATACTTTTTTGTAGTTGCGAGATATGCTCTCGTCTCTACCAGCTACGCCAACGAAAGTTTATGAGCAGTGTATGCAGTTACCAGCGATTTCACACTATTAGAAGGTTCAAGGCTCACTCAAAGGGCAATGTAGGGCGCAAAGCTAAGAGTCTCTATGCGTGATCGCATCAGAAATAATGTGGTCCGCAGATCAGAAATAATGTGGT
>JWHW01036829.1:163159-174284 GCA_000931545.1 Papilio glaucus | reverse complement strand
GAGCGTTTGCGCTGGGAGAAGAAGTGGCGGAAGAAACTCCAGCAACGCTTCTATTATTAATAGGGGAGAAAACCCTGCCAGCTATGTGGCCGTGTTGTGAATGCGGTGGCCGTCCTCGCCGGCGAGAACGGTTTGTGATTTTGCTGCGAAGTTGTTAAACCTAGCCTGAGCGATCGTTATTGCATCGTCTCGATAGTCGAGTACGTGCCTAGGTCTTCGATAGTCTTTGCGGAACTTACCAAGCGCGATTGTTTTGTAGGTGGCGGCACCTACAACTAGCGAATTAGGGTGACCGGCGGCGGAGTCGAAGTAGCGGAGTGACGCCAACTTCAGGTGTTTAACTATGGTGGGTAGCTCTAAGTCCACATGCAAATCGATGTTGCGCACGAACCACGGTTCTGTTTTGGATCTCTGGAGGAAGAATCTGTTTTGGATCACCTGAAGCCGGTGTATTTGTCTAGGGAAAATGTGCGCGAATCGGTATTCGTTTCGTGCCGGATCTAGTCCGGTGACTAGATCCGGAACAAGCAAATGTGTTGCAGATGCGTTGCCTACCTTAAATGGACAGAGGAAGGAATAAACAGAAAATGGTTATTTCCTTTTCTCCGTTAACCCCTTCTCGTCCAATCCTCTTCCCGTTTTCATCCTATCCATATGAGGAAAGGGTGGCAAGGGGAAGAGGACTGAAATTAGACCTCCAGCGCCTCACTCATCAGACGAAATGCAGAGTACGCCTGTTTTTTATGTTGTGTTTATAATTAGTGTTGATATGATTTTATTGAGAAATGTAGAAATGGGCCTTCTCACGGTATGAGTCTTTCTCTAAACCTCCGAAATTACAACTGGAAACATACATACATGTTATATTGTGTAATCATAGTCTCACACACATTTGAAGATGCAAAAATTTAGGATTAATCTAAATTTAGTCGAGACTAGTCCAGTTTTTAAATATACAAAAAAAAAAACAATCCAAAAATTAACTAAAGCAACCCACTTAATAAGAATATAATTGAGTTTGAGATAAGCACCTGCATCACAAATAATTATGGGTGTATTTTATCAGATAATTTATTACAAAAAGTTTTCAGGGTTAGTGGTTAAATTTATGACTTACCAATGTTAAAAACGAATGTCGCTTATCTGAAACATAAATAGAATTTATTATTTCATTGTTTCGATACAATTAAGGTTTTATAATTTCGTTTATTTTATTGATTAAATTTTGTATTTTTGATTTTATACATAAAAAAATGATGTCAGTTACAATATCGCTACAACACGTGTTTATGTACATATCTTTGACTTATACAGTGATTTAATTTTTACAATATTAAACAATTATCAATACACTACATCTAAAGTTATCTCAGCTCAAATACCCTAAAAAGGGAAAAAGGCTTGCAATTACTTTTTATATCACAATAAAAACCGACGAATATAAAACGGCGACCTGAACAGACATGAACAAACAAAGCGTGCAATCACTCGTACAAGATATTAAGCCGCTTGTGGTTTGAAAGTTAATCCGCGATCAGTGAGAACGAACTCATTTTATCTTAATACCAATTAGTGCGAGTATTCCGCTATTCAATCAATTTCAATCTGTGAGGATACAAGTTTTAATAGGCAGCCATTTGTAAGCTGTTATTATAAGCGTTAAAACTTTCTTGATTGCTTTAAAATAAAGGAGTATACATATTCGCATTGAATAGTAAAACAGAGATTTCAGATTTCCATTTGTATCGATTCTGGCAGACCTCTCTAGCTTCCTGTACATTGGTCATCTACGCATACACACCTGTCGGTTACGTGTACAGTTAATAACGCCTTTCCTTACTATGTCGCTAATATGATCGGTATGAGCTCCTATAGGATGTCCTCTACCAACAAAACTCCTTGCATTGCCAATAAAATAATTTAACAATTTCAATTTACATACATATATTTAAAAGCTATCCATACATATAAAGCTTTTTTTGAAACAAAATATTAACTTTCAAGAATGTAGATTACGCATTGTCGAATTTGACCTAGACATTTTCAGTAATAGACAAATTAACAAATTATTGTGTATTACCGTGTTGAAGCCCATTCGTAACATCATTAATACATTGTACATAATTAATTAACCGCAGATGTACGTAATGGACACAAATAATTCCCAATAAAACACAATAATTCAGTGCTAACAGAAATGATAAGTTTGAGACGAATAGACCTGCAGAATATTATATAAAGTATAATTGAAGTAAAGTAAATGAACTTATTTTTATGAAACTATTTCTTTCTTATGTACGACACATAACTACGATGCCGTGTTTCACAGCAAGTTGTGATTTTTGTAAACAAAGGTTTTTACGTTAAAATTCGAAAATATTTTCGAAAAACAATTCTCAATTTATCTTATAAAATTAGCTACCCATATTACACAATTTCACTTCACTTTATCTCACCTTTTCCTCTAAATTACAACATTTTCCATTAAAGAATATGTGTAATGGAATAAAAATAAGTCTGAAGAACTATGGGAATACTTTTTGTTGCTGAATTTCGCTAACTTTCAATTCCATTGTCCATTCATGTCATTTTGATATTTGGCGTTACATACGGTGTGGAATGCTAACCATCGGTATCCAAACAACTTGTTTGCCCTCTTATTCTAGAAAAAAAAGAAAAGGATGCGTAGGGGAATATCGCCTAGAATTAGGACTACCGCACCGCATTTATCAAGCGAACCGCAGAATACTTCTACTTCACGCCTATCTTCTGTGAGGTCGAGGTATTTGACCGGTCGAGGCTCATTCTTGCAACAGATGTTGTAGAAGCTCTACAACTATTTATGAATATAAATAAATAAATTTAAACTATCTGACACCTGTGATTAAGTACGATATAATATAATGATTATTAACATTTTTTTATGGAAGAAGGTGGCAAACGAGCAAGCAGATCACCTGATGTTAAGACATAGACATCTGCAACAAGCAAATGTATTGCAGATGCGTTGCCTACCTTTAATGGACAGAGAAGGGCATAGACAGGAATAAGGATATTTCCTTTTCTCCAATAAACCCTTCCTTATGAGAATAGGTAGGGAGGGGGGAGAGGACTGAAATAAGGTATACAAAATGTTATTTGATATTTTTAACAGAATTAATTTTAGGGTATTTTCCTCAATTCTCTCGAACCGCTATACTACGGCTTATAAAATATCTTAATTTTCGCCTTTTGATGTGAATGGCTTCATTAAAGGAGATAAAGTTAAACCAGATACCATAGAATTACATTCCAATTAGCCGTAAAATGCCGTTTCAAATTTTACGAATACCTTAAGATTGTTATTTTAATTTTACATTCGAATTGTCATGGTTTATAAATATAATACATTTTTATCTGCATTGTTTAGAAATGCTATTATTAAATGTAATATATATACACTATAACATTTAAATAACATTGGCGAAAAGGGGAGAAAATCATTCCGTTATTGCTAGAGACAACTCAAAAAAGACTTCGTCATAATGATTTTTAGCGCTACAAACGTAAAGCTCAATATTTAAAAAAAAACTATAAAATTATCACAATACTATTTTGTAACAAATTCGTTCCTTTGATGTACAGAGTAGCTGTGGACCGGTCAGAGGCTGCCCCGGACCTGACACACCGTGAAATCGCCGACGACAGGTCAGTGCGCTCACTGCGTTCATTATTGTAGCGACGAAGCCATTCTTGCGTTTTATTTAAAAGTAAACTACATTGAAATCTAAGCTTCCTTCTCTTATAAAGCATATTTTATTATATAAAACATGCAAACATTGTACATAAATATACCCTTATATATCTCTCGGAAATGGCTGTAACAATTTGGATTAAAGTTTGTATTCAGATACGGTTTTCATTTATTCTCTAGTGTATTATGTAAGTCGAATCGTTTAACAACTTTATGAAAGCATATGGCCGTTCAATGCACTGTGGCACAGTCGACCTAGTTTTCAAGTTCGTCGCTACGCACAAATACTGTGTTAACAGCAAATGCATGAGTTGACAGTTTTAACTACATCGTAAAACGTTCTAAATCAACGTACCTTAGGCTAGTACTACGGTCACACCTTTATGTTGTTCAGCAACAAGCAGTTGACAAGCTTAACGTAATATTAAAACTTTTATAAGCGTTGCGAATCTATAGTTACAAGGTTTGAGAATAATTCAATCATAAAACTAATAAAAATCTAACTCCGCCCTGTCGCCCACTAGCCTGTGGCTCCAAATTTCTAAGATTAAGAAGAAAATCTTAGATTTAGTTTTTGTAATTTATTAAGAAATAAATAAATATACGCTCACGCCCGTAACTCAGAGGGGTACGCAGATACTATGGATTTATATTTGGCGCGCGCACACACACACACACATCTTTTAATAAAAAAGTAATACAAATAAAATTTGTGACCGGTGTTAGGAGGACCTTGTAAGCTATCGTGTCGAAAAGTAGTAAATTTGGCTAATCCTTAAGAGAAGAACTTGTAATGTTAATAGGTCGATGAAAAATCAAAATTAAGTAAGTTTTAACGAATCATAAGTATACACGAAACGTTTAGGGACTCCATTGTCTGTATTATCTTTAATGGTCAAGCCTACCTTTCCAAGGAAATCACAGTAACATTCGACTTTGATCCGATATGCCTCTGTAAGCGGATTATATACAAACTGAAATAATGTAACTTACTACGTACATATAAAAATCGATATGTAGTGTTATTTTAAACACCTAACCATAGAAATTGATGCGTGTATGCTAAAAGCTAATGCTTTTCTCGTGTCGAGCACGGTGCGTGGTGCCGACATGTTTAACCTCTAAGAAATATTTTTCTTTGCCTACGAAAAATGTAGGCATAGGTAATAGATGAGAATTAAGTTTTAAACATTATAAGCAATTTGCTCCAAAATTTTACTAAAATCAAGTTTTTCTCCACTAAGGTTCGCCACGTGTTCGTGGATTTTTGTTGATGATAATGGGTAGCAGTGATCAATCAAGAGATTATCGGATATGCCGGATGCCGCTTTCTACAATAAAAAGAGGGGAGGAGACACCCATTCTCTCGGGATTGTCTGCGCCAACAACGCTGACATTATTTAATGACATACATATAAGGTCATCAAAGTAACGATAGAAAAACTATTATCGAAGGATTTTTAAAGCATTGGTATTTAAGTAATTGCAGGCGTGTCATTCACATCGTCACTAAACATGATTAGGTACCTTTTAGTTAATTAATATTTTATTTTACAGTGTGTTTTGTAGCTTTATTATAGAAATGAATCATAAATATGAAATAGTGGAACGTGCAATGCAACTACGATTGTCAGTTATGAATGTTCAAGAACTGGAGGGAAATGCTCCATGTTGTTTATTTACTTATCTATTTGACTTCATTCCAAACTCCTTGGCCTTTTGAGGTACAGAGCCTGGAGTCCTCCGTTACCAGTTTCAAAGGTAAAGTTTAAGTAATATAATTATAGCAATGCTGTCGTTTAGGGCCCTATTTAGTCTCCAAATAGGGCCCTAAATGACAGCACTCCTACTTTAGGATATCGATTAAGTTGTACACTAGCGAGATAAGTCTTAAAAATTTTACAGTTTTATGTGAAGGTGCTTTAGAATTTTAAATATCATTTATATGTCAATATGATGAACGCCATCAGCGTTAAAGAATAATCAAATTAAATAAGGAAACATAAACTAATTTACACTTTTAGCAAGTTTTGTTTTGAAAAAAAAAAATCATCAATATTATAAAGATATGAAAAACAACTTCTAAAAATTAAAATATGTATCGGCACAAGTTTTCAGCACAAATTCTAACTTCTAAATATTTCATTTTATCTGATCAGTTCTCAAACTTTATTTAAAAAGGAAATTGTGTTTTGCTATTTACAATTGTACGGGGATGCTATCGGACACCGCCGTAGAATATGATTGGCACAGAATTAAATTTAAATTTTAAATTTGGAAATTGAATCAATATCATCAATATCAGCCAACATCAGTCTGTCACTGCAGGCCTCCCCAAAACTTCCACGGTATGCGGTCTTCCATCCAGCGACTTCCTTCCTTTCCTCCCGTCATCCTCACGAGGTAATATTAATACGTACATACCTAATTATAAGGTACCACAACGGACCGACAGTCATTCTCTTCTTTATTAATAATTTAGCTGTCGCTCGCGATTTCTTCCACATCAAATAATTACTTTTATTAATTTGTTAGGTAGCTAAAGTGTTTTTTGTAATGTCAATAGCTTCAGCAATATCTTATTCTTATACATTATTCTATGCATAGTATTCCAATCTAAGGACGATAGTTAATGTGATATTGTTATGTTTTGTTCTCTAATAAACTATTAACATTTTATATCTAATCTTAAAAGTTTACACACATTTGAATATTAGTGTTTTTTATACAGTAATATATTCCATTGCGACTAGCAATTGTTTCTCTTTTTATTCTTTTTACAATAAGAATTCATATGGCTGCATATTAGACTAAGGAGGTGGAATATGCGACATATACGGAGGTTGCATAAAATTTTCAGGTCTTGTTTCATTGCTTCGGTTCATTGGATTTTAATGGAAACAATAAATACCATTACTTAGTAATGATTAGTTAGATATAAATTATATCAATCACATTTTCGATTTTCCATGCAAGAGTATCCGCTCACGCTTTTCATGCCTTTGAGGGTTAAATTTCCAAAAATATATTTTAGTACTAGCTTGATTTAGCGCTAGCTAAATTCTGTTTTGGTCCAATACTATATAACAAAAAAGAGCTTTTCTTAATTTAGCTAAACCATAACAATGTAAAGCCATTTTGAACTTTTCTAATTTCGTAGCAATATCTTGAGTAAATCAAGCTAGTGAAGTGAATTGAAACGGTACGGGTCAAGTACATCGTAAGCTTTGCCTTCCTGGTAATTCTAATAATAGATCGAGGCTGCACGCTGGGATTCTGAAAACAACAAGATGAGTACCTTCTGACGTAAAATTAAAGGCAATTTTTTCACTAAAAGAACCTTTGAATTTTTAATTAACATTGCTAACGAGTTTTTTAAAACACTCGGATGGTCGGCGTTTGTTTTTGTTTTAGACACAATAAGATTACGACAATAAGATACCAATATTGGAAAAATAGGTTTGAAAAACTTTAGGTTTAAAATAGATTCTCTAATTTACTATCTTCATGTTTTTTCTTCATCTTAGCTAACGATCGTCCACTGCTGAACGTTGCCTTCCAACAATCCTCAACAATGATCGCTACAAATATCACCAGCCGTCCTCATCGAGTGGGCTTCCGCAACCTTGATATCATCGGTCAGATTTGTGGCTGATAAATTATGATATAAGGTATTTAAAATATGTTTTGACACATCTGTTCGCAGTTCAAAGACTTAAAACTTGACAAACATTTGAGGTAAAAACAATTCCACAATTTGCGCATTCTTGCTTTTTGTACTATGAAATATTTTGTAATATAAATTTTCAAAGCACGTTTTTTTTTAAACTGCTATTTGTATACCCTTTTTTGTCTTTCCGTAAATGTGTTTGTATCTATGTAAGTTTGCTTATTCTAAAGCGATTCATGCACATTCTTATACGATATTACTCTAATGATGCCGACTTTGAGGTTAGCATCCCAACGGATTTCCTTTCATATAAAGTTGCATTCAGGGAAATGGGAGAAACGAAAGTGTAGACACGGTAAAGTTATTTTTATACCTATATACAAGTTAAGTTAAGGTAAAATCAGGAAGAGTGAGGAATATGTGGAATTATAGGGAGGGCTGGAGAAAGGTTTCAATTTTAAAGGCGACTCACTGTACTATTTGTCTTTCTTTCAACAATTCAATATTAAAAATATTAAATGATCAAAGACTTGTGCCTAGTGTACTTTGATAGTTTGAAATTAGTTTTAAATCACACCTAAACGGGTGAAGTAAATTCCTCCGAAGTGACATCATTCCTGTACAATACTCCCTTGCCTATCTTTTGAATACGACACAATTGACTAGATTGCCAAATATAAAATTTTGACGATCGTATTTGTAGAATGGGCGCATTTAGATTGTTTTTGAAAATTATTGTAGCATTCTAAATGTCCCAATAATAGATACTTACAATAATATCTAACTTCAGTTGCCCTACTTCGTGTGTTCCAATTTAGATTTTAGGTGTATTGATTAATTACCTCACGATTTTACTCCGCCGAACATGTTTCAAATTAACACTCAAACTGTGAGTAAAACATTGGTTGCCCAATGTAAACGTATATCCAAATTCAATTAACTTTTATACGTAGATGTATGTGAAAGAGATCTATGCTAGATAGATAAATAAATCCGTAAAGTAAGTTTTATTCCAATGTGTAAGTATTCGTGTAAATATAAGAAATCAATAGATATCTGTTATTCTTAATATACAAACAACTGGACAGATTTTAGTTAAACTCAACATTAAACTATACGCAAACGAAGTAGCAGACATATATAGTATTAAATAGATGAAGGAATTACTAACGGATGAAGCAAAGTAAAGGTATTAAAGGTATTACAATTTAGGTATACAAAGTCGTGTGCTCAATGTCCCGCCGGTTAGCTTTATAATTTGTGGTATACAATGAAATCCCTGGGTTTCTCTTTCTGGTACACACCCTTAAAGCTTTTCTAAGAGAATTTGGTTGAATGTTTAATCCACATAACGCGCTATGAATAGGTTTTCGATATTACACATTATTTCGAAGGAAGAGTATTATAAAAATGTTTATGCTTAATAATGTAACTGGTAACTTTTTTAATTATAATTGTTAAAGTATAGGGAAATATCACCTGAAATCATTTAATCGAGTGTAATTTTTCTTAATGAGATAAGGTGGCAAACGAGCAAGCGGATTACCTGATGTTAAGTGAGCGCTACCCATAGACATCCGCAACAAGCAAATGTGTTGCAGATGCCCCATGCAGAACCCAGTCAATCGAGTCGTGCTACCAGTCTTGATAGACTGTTGACGTGTTGACAGGCTGCCTGTCAACCGATCAGTTGAGCGACCAGGTTAATATTGTAGGAGCAATTTTGGAAATTTAGCCATAAGGAACTCAAAAGGGTAAAATACTAATTTATGGAAAATTGAAAGCGTATTTAAGCGTTACAAAGCAGAAAAAGTCGTACACAACAGCTAGTTATCAAAAAATTGGAAGCCAATCATGACTTTGCAGTAAAATTGTCTTATCATCTTACATAGATAGATATGTACTTTAGCACGCCCATCTAAAGCTGCGACAAGTTTGACAATTTTTCTTGTTTATTTTACGTCTGCTTTTATAAAGTTCTTGGTACAAGTTTGAGATAAAATGTACAAGTTTGAGAAAGTAATTTTCAGAGGCATTAGACACGTTGAGACGAACAGGTTTTTATAAGTATGCATGTTTTAAGATCCATATAGTTATACATGTGAAACATGAACATAAGTTTATTGTTAATATTTATAACAATCAGAAAGATAGCTTGTGGTTTCGCCTCTTTAGACCTAGTTGTACATTTTGACTATCATGAGATGTACGTTAATACTTTTTAATGTTACGTCACATGATGTTTTACATTGGTGAAGCAATAGTCTAATGATTAAGAATACGGGCTACGAGATGTAATGTTGTTTTTATTTTAAATTGAAATAAAAAAGCATCTTATAGCATTCCTATGTGTAAGGTGTTAACTTTTTACGACGATTTAAATTCTACAGTTGTAATCAAACTTGGAATTAGGTTTTTATTGCTTGCTTTGAATGGAATTTAAAAGTTATAAAGCAATCATGTTTCATATAGTTTTATCATTGAAATGATTAGAATCATCATATTTCTAACTTCGAGCGCAATCAAAATTTAAAAATATATTTTAAACAAATAAAAAGTGGATAGCCCGTAGCCGTAGGTCTTAGTGTGGTCGATGTGAGGCCGATACGCACTTGTCCCAGCAAGAGCGTATATTCTAGGAATTTTCTTAAATTAATAAAAAAATACAGGCAGTGGACTACCGACAGAAGTAAAAACTCAAAAAGGTGGGAAGGCTCGACAAAAGTTCAGAGATAAATAAATAATAATTAAACAATCAACAAAACTAAACCCTTGTTGAATACAAGAAAAATAAATGCAAGAAGTTCCAAATAAAAATAAGCATGATGCTCACGCATGTTGTTGACGCATGTTGAGCATGGTGTTCAGAAAAAATAGGGTTGTTGCGTTGGACACGATGCGTCAAATTATTAAGGATTCTTTCAGCTGACAGTTTGTAATACCTCCCTAGTCTAGTCTGATTATAAACTGACGAAGTTCATAGTCGGTCGGTGACATACTCACATACATTGACAATGTACAAATATATGTGTGTATATATCGAATATAAAGTACATTATATTGTATTGCTCCAAATCTTTAATAATATAAAATTCTTTATTTATATAAAGAATTTTATATTATCGTCCGTCCACTCTTGTGGAACATGGGATTTGACTGGATACTTCGGGGTCGTCACAGCACGGGGAGTAAACTTTAACGCGGCTGCCCGAAGGGCATCAGTGGGGATTTCCATGATTGTGGACCGAATCGAGCAGTTAGGCCTTAAAGTTGCCTTGGGCAAAACGGAGGTGTTGCTCTTCCACGGCCCCCGCAGAGTGGTCCTCTCGAGGTGCTGCAATCAGGATCCATGGCGAACTGGTCCCAGTAAAAGACTCGATGCGGTACCTCGGATTGGTTCTGGACGGGCGGTGGAGTTTCGCAGCGCACTTTTCCCATCTGGCCCCTAAACTTGTGCATGCGGCGGCTGCGCTAGGCAGACTGTTGCCAAACACAGGTGGACCAAACTCTACCTGTAGGCGCCTATATTTAGGAGTGATCCGGAGCATGGCCCTATACGGAGCTCCCATCTGGGCAAACGGCCTCTCCGCCCGCAACAGGTCTCTCCTGCGGAAACCGCAAAGGGCCATAGCGGTGAGAGCCATGAGGGGGTACAGGACGGTCTCCTTCGCTGCGGCCACAACACTGGCAGCAGAAGCTCCTTGGGACCTTCAGGCGGAAGT
>JWHW01036829.1:145517-161913 GCA_000931545.1 Papilio glaucus | reverse complement strand
TTTGTGAGGAGGTGATGACGAAGAAGGAGGCGGCAGAGCGGCGGCGGGAGGACGACGTAGTCGCGGACCCTATCCGTCGTCGTAGAGCTGGGCGCAGGCGTCGTGCGCACTACGGCCGCCTGCCTCCCTAGTAAAGAGCTCCGGGCGATGGAACCGAGTACATCGCCCGTCGAGATGACCTCAGGCTGGTAGGCGTACCATTATGTTCCTGGTGCGCCTTGGATGAAGTACGGGGACTCCTAGTAACTACAGTGGAGAGTCTGCTGCGGCGGACAACGCTAGCTGGGTCGCGGAAGATTGCGCAAGTGTTCCCGTAACCCAGCCAATAAGCGTCGCGAAGGAACATCGCTGGGTTTTAGTGGGTATTCTGGCCACCTCTTGGCCGGCGAGTCCCACATACCCTCCTGAAAACGGAAGGGATGCGGAAATGCATTTCCCAGCCCAAAAAAAAAAGGTTTAGGTTATGGTAGACCGAAGGCTTGCGTGTTAGGTTGAACATAGGCCATACGAGTGAGTGGTGAGTGACTTGCGAAACTGACGCGGTACAATTAGGTAGCAAGGAGCGACCCAAGGTCGCTCTTTGCGAGTTAAGTTACCATACGCATGAACTGAGCAGGCGAAACAAACGTTTCGTGGTAGCACTGGGGCAGGTAAGTGCAAAAATTCCTTTTGGGCCAACGAATGCGCCGATTTTGTTTTTTTTTTTAAATCACGGCTCCGTGCTTTTCTCATCGGTCGGAGTATTACCATACCCCTCCCCCTCCACCTCCCCCACATATCGTACTAGGCAACAATGTACACACTTACCTATATTTCTATATAATTTTAAAATATGTAAATATGTTTTCACTTCCATGTACTATTGTTCTCTATTATAAATTGTTTGCCGTCATTGTTTCTAAGGCTCGCGGCAATGAATTGATGACAGAGCCAGCGTTTAAAATAATGTCATTAATTAAAGTTTTACCGTTAACAAAAACCCTTCATTATATCTAAGTCAAAATTTATTGTGATTTAATTAAAATATAATAGTTTGCACAATGAGAGTTACTATCTTTACAGTAAATACAATTTTTTTGTCAAAATATCGGATGGAACGAGTCAACTTTGCTCAATGGCCGTATTTTTCATAAAACGCTAACAATATTCATATTTTTACCTTCTTTAGTTCCAAGCGCACCAATAACTTTGTCCGTAGTGGTTTTGATGGCTGTTCAATGTCATTTCTTGTCATTATGCAACATGTTGCCATGGTAATGTTATGTTTTTGACAAATGAACTTTTGACACATTTACATCGAATTACAAGTGGCAATAGCAAGTTTTTCCTAAAAAAAAAAAAATTGCTTATTCTTTAACCGTTTGTGCCTTAGATCAAAAATAGATATTTATTATTGATCGAAGGTCTGTGCAAAATTATAATCTGAACTGTTAAAAGGATCGCGTGACCTTTGATATTTAATCTCATCGTAATAACTGGGAGGAACCTTTTAATACAGGTTTATTAACAAAAGCTAACTCTTTGATCTGCTTTAAAAAGGAATTTACAGTTCAAGCACAGACAATTAAACACGAATTAATTCAGTTGAGCGAAAATAATTTAACATTGTCATTTGTTTAATTAATATCTATGACGATAATTGACGGAAAAAATGTTGGCGAATATGATTTGCTACCCGTGCGAAGTCGGAACAGTGGCTAGCTAAAAATAATTCTGCCTCGACAAACTTGACGCAGCTAATATAGTAGTTTAATAAAGACATCGGCCATTATATTAAAGAATATTGGCTACCTGACATTGCCATCGGCGTTATTACGTAGTTTAAGCACAGCAGCGATATTGTGAATGTTATTGATAGTTATTTCTGTATCAATATTGGTTAATATTATAAGAATTATAAATATTTTAGTAGGAACAATAATTAGATTAACGAATGTGGAGATATCGGGCATGTTTAAAGGATGAGTGAAGAGAGAGTGACAAGACAAATGTATGTTGCAAGAGTAGCACTGTTGGGTTGGGGACTTCCCAGATTTTTGAAGTGAAAACTTCTTTAGGCACGCTTGACTTGAAGAGTAAGCTGATGAATGCGCGACGAGAGTGTTACGAAAATTGTGATCGGGCGATGCGATCGGAAGTTGTTTGAATTTGGAACAGTTTCTACGAACTTTTTTTACATTTATTTTTCTTGTATTCAATTTGAAATTTGTTTTGATGTAAAAACTTTATATAATATTTTTTATATCCTTTTTCTACTTGTTGTTTACATCTCACAATCTCTCTTATAGCCACATAAATAATTTCTGTTTAAGTGTACGCTGTACACATCCATAGTGAGCGTGCATTTATTACACCAGTTTTGGCTTAATATATTCACGTAAAATGAAATAAAAATAAACCTCAAACTTATTAAAAGTACGATAGATTGAATCCAGCAGGACGGTGCAGACTATCAAACAAATTCCCCACCTACGTTCGTAGCTAATTTGTATGTAAATGAATAAAGGTGATCGTGTTATGGACCGTTAACCTGAAAGGTTTATTTTCAAACGCGTAAATGATCGAAACATAGAGGAATGCGTTATTGCGTCATTTATAAGTCATATGAGATATTCAAAATTATGCCTAGTTTTCCGAGCTTCCTATGTATGTGTAAAAGTCTTTCCTTGTTATGCAACGCAAAAAGAGACTGCTCATTACCTAAGTCTTTTTTACTATTACATAATATAATAACTCATTGGAATCTCTCCCTGACTTTGAGAACACCTCCATCAGATTAAGAGTTTATTATATTACAAAATAATTCAAATTCAAGAAGAATTTATTAACCAAAAACTTTTAAGAAACATCGTGGTTTCGCAAGTATCTTTAAACGCACCTCTTGAGAAGAGAAACAGCTTAATATTAATTACATTCTCATTGTTCCCGCTGACGGACCTCTATTTGTGACTCTTCAGAGTTGCGGGTCAGCGCGTTCATTATACTTGTAGCTTAACCAAACGAAACCTGAATAAATATGTTTCTGTGAATATACACGTTAGTCCGGTGATTTAGTGGTGCCTCTGCAAACTTGTAAGCCTCTAGTAAATATCATACCTTATAATTTTTAGCCTATCATTAGTCTATACCACAAAATTATTAAGGATTCATTTCCCTGTGATGGTTTAATATGACAATGGTTACAGTACCTTTTCCCCATTCTAACATTAAAAAAAAATCAATCCCACCAATATATATGGGCTAACCGTCTAAATCACCATCTATTGCCACCTATTAATAATTTTTTAGTAAATCAGAGTGATATCTATTGTTAAGATAATGAACAATATTCATTTATTTAAAAAAAAAACTGATATCAGGATTGTTAACCGGTAATAACATACTATTCTTAACGTTGTTTGTACTTAGTCTAACCACCATCAGGTAACACAGTAATAATTCTAATTCTATCTACAAATGTCCAAATCCGCATTAATTTGATTATGTACGCTGATCATAAAGACATCGGCGATTTAATTTAATGTCATTTTATTTCAAGGCAATTACCTAAGTCGTATTAATTTGAAGCTGTATGCATTGCAAATCACAATATAATTTGTAAGCTCTGATGTAAGTTCTATGCTCGTATGCGGACTGCATAACATAATACGAATATACATGGTAATATAATTATTTACTATGTACAAAATAACTATCACGTAGAACGCTGTCGTAGAGTTGAGAGTTGTTGGATGGACTACTACAAGTCAAGGGGTGAATACAAATTAGTTTTTAGGGTGTATACCAACTGCATTACATGTACAATGCATATTCAGTACTCCCCTTTCTTTCTCTTATAGTTATAACAAATTAAAATCACGTATTTACTGTTTTGACAAAGACCGTCTCATTTTTAAGATCCCTAGCATTTAAAGGGAATTTTATGTCGTTCTAATTATTTTCATACCAAAGCTGACAACAATAACAACAAACAAGATAGCGTTGCTAACGGTAATGAGTTCAAAGTCACGAAATGACGTCATCAAAATCGACAGTAGGCACATTATCAAATCGCGAGGGTTATAACTTGTTAAACAGTCTCAGATATTTTAGCATAAGATAATAATACTGATTCGATGTTTTATTTGCCTTGGATTCGAACAGATCCATGTAACAATGAGTTTAGACATAACTCCATAAATATTTTATAAGATAAAATTTCGCAACTGTGAAATTGTATTTGCAGCAGTTGTGTAGCGTTTACGTAAAATACATTCTGTCCATATTAAGTATATATTTATACATAAAATCGCGGGCATTTAATACTTCAATGACCTTCACGTTTACCTTTTTACTTGGTATTGCCCGCGGCTTCGCACGCATTCGTTTTTTATCTTCCTAGCTAGAAATGTTTGTAACTAGTGATATCTTGCAAGGATTGTAGCCTAATATTTTCATTACACAACATACTGTACACACTATTTACGACTGCTTATAACAATAACTCAAGGCTCGGGCCTCGAGAGGTATTGTCACGAAGGTTGACAGGAGCGAAAACTGAGTCCCCTTCCTTTGACAAGTGGTTATATAGACTTGCTGTTTATAGCTACGTAACTTTATGTTTCAGAGCCGTACTCATGCATTACCGGCAAACCGGAAATATGATCGACAACACTAGATTTCGCGTATATCTTGGAATTATAGAAAATTATCAAACAGTTGTTATCGATTTTCATGGTAATGTTTGTAATGTCATTTGACAAAATAACAAAAATATATTATTATCGTGTCACGCCATGCCATGCCATGGCTACCTATGTTAGGTTTTATTTTCGTACCCCTCGGGAAGTTTATTTTCCAGGATAAAAGGTACCCTATGTCATTTCTATACCCCTGACAAAGTGTGTGAAAATTTCATGATGATCGATTGAGTCGTTAAGTAGTTAAAGCGTAACAACAAACTTACGTTCGCATTAATAACATTACTAAGGATGTAATAGAACACAACATCTGATATACAACGTTCCATCCATATATCAGTCTATACTGTTTTGAATAAAATATGTAAACGCTCATTTATCCTACTTTCCATATAGCCATCGTCCTCAAATAATGAAGACAAAGTTGTTTCTTCGCGTGCAAATATTGTGTTTGCAGCAAATAAATTAAATTTTAGTAGTTATTTTTCTTCTATGCAATTTCCTTAATAAATTATTTTTGCTTATTTCGGAAACAGTGATGCTTTTCCATGTCTAATTCGTATCTAGTAAACTATGCCATTTTAAATATGTTGTATTATTTAGATGAAGTATCTCCAACTCTAGAATCGTTTCCATATAAAAAAAAATAGTTATGCAGACCTTATAAAATATCAGATACTCTTGCTTTCTGGTATGGAAGTTCTCAGCGTATGATAGGCACACCCTGTTGTGCTTTTTATTTATTAATTTGTTTCGTGTTGCCCACAAGGCAACGTGTTAACAAACGAAAATTAAAACAAAATCGCAGAGAAAGTAGAAAAAATAAAATAAAATTTGCTTTTTTTCTTTGCGGCTAGTTGAATACAACTAACCAGTTCTTTTTGTTATTTTTGGTATAGTAGAAGGTGGCAGACGAGCACGCGGTTCACCTGATATCAACTGATCGCTACCTATAAACATCTGCCTACCTTTAATAGACAGAGGAAAACAGAAAATGGTTATATTTCCTTTTACTATTTATTGCCTCCACCGTGAGGTCTTCTTCCCCTTCCTATCCTGGGATGGGATGGGGAAAAGGAATAGAATTGGGCCTCCGGTATCTCACTCATCAGACGAAATACAAAATACTCTACTTCACGCCTGTCTTCTGTGAGGTCGAGGCATTTCACCGGTCGAGCCGGCCCATTCGTGCAACAGATTTTGTTGTTGCCGGCTCTACCATTGTCAAGTTACTCAACTGTAAATAATTATTTAACACACATTGAAAGTTTTTCTAAAAACACTTGGTAAGTTTGTGTATCTGTTGCGTTGATTATATAATTTTTTCAAAGTATTAATTCAATTTGTGTTTACTTTTGTCTCAATAATAAAATTATGAGTACATCAACCTTGCGAAATTGATTTATAACTATAAGTTTGTTAGAAACGTTCAAATTGTAAATCCCAACCTAATAAGTATATACACGAAAAAGCACTTAAAAAATTAAATATGAACGCAGACTGACGCCGCCGGCTAAAATATACTCTGCCTTGGCGCAATATTAATGTCGCTCTATCGGACATTCGTTCTATAGAAATAACAGTTTCAAATGCTATTAAATAACTGGTTCACGTGACTTTGTCTACGTCGAATCACATACAGAAGTTCTATAACTTAAAGGTTTCATCTAAGACAATAGAATTATTTGTTAATAAATAAATTGCGACCTTTGTAGTAATTCACGAGGTGGCCACGCCCAACAGTGGTAGTTTTTCGGCTAACACAAAGTTATATCGACGTTAGAATACATCTAAATCATTAAAATTACTTTGTTCAACAATATTTATTTTAAGCAAGAACAAACTTAAAAGTGTTGAAGTAACAAAATGTGTTCAAACCTTGTTAAAAATTTTAAAAGAAACTAAATTACGTCTCAAATTTGCAATTTTCACTTTGCCGAAAGTATGTAATTAGCCTAACCCAAACTTGTGTGAGGTAACAGAGTGCCACGTGGGAAAGTTAATTGAATTCGAAAAGCGGCAAGAGGCGAGCAGCTCTCAGAGACGCGGCTTGTAAAACGCTTTGAGTTGTTCTCTAATTGCGCAAAATGTTAGAACGCACGCTCTCTTTAAGAAACTCTGACATGCAGCCAGCCGTCACATCATTATGTTTTCTCATGAATTTCTAATGTGTTTCAAATATTATACTCTATACCTTGTTTTACAGCAAGGTGTGATTTTTGTAAACAAAGGTTTTTAGGTTAAAATTCGTAAATCTCAAATTATACTCGTATCTATATCGAATAAAAATATTCGAAACAATCGCAGTCTGACTGTAATTGTTAGTGTTAGCAGTACTTACCTCTTACACGTGCAGATAACACATACACAATGGCCTACTAATTAAAGAAATATGTAGACTACTAACTCAAAAGGCATTTTTTTTACTTTAGGTGTTCGTATTTAGTTAATAAGGTGATTTTTATTCCAAACGATAACATCTATAACATTGCTCAACTTCAGCCGTAACCTCTCAGTAACATAAATTAAAATAAAATAAATGTATACACAGAAAATAAGACTTATGTAAAATGCGACTCACTCGCTCATTCACGTGTCAACTCTCCGCGTGCGCCATTGTTCATACAGCGAGCGACAAAACCTACTATTAGTTCGTACTAAACTTCACAAACGAACTCCAATGGGTATCGAATATTGAGCGGCTTTGTGCCGTGAATGGGTGGCTTTACTTTAGCGGCTTTGAACCGTTGTACTCCCAGTAATTAGCAACCAATTCGAATACCTGGACTCGAACCAAGCCGGGATTAATTTTGTACCTATCGATTTTGTTCTCTTTTCATTTCAAATAAAATGACACAAAAAGATAACCTAAAACGGACTGTTTTCACAAATTTAGAAAATGTACGAAAATATAAAATTCTATGTAATTTTTTGTTTCACAAGCGCATATTTCTCAAGGGTGATTTTTGGTGATAAATTTGATTCTAAGTAACTTCAAATTATCATGAACATTTGTCGAGTTGTTGTCAAAACATAACATGACATAACCATGGCAACCGATAATGATAAAAATTGTAGGTTTTATGATCGTATGTGTTTTCCTTTCCCTCGAGAACAAATTATTTTCGGGATAAAAGGTTCCATTTTCTGTACCCTTGACAATGCTAAACTTCACTATGGACGGTTGAGTCGAAAAGAAGTAAGGAACAAACTCACAACCACATTAATAATTTTAGTTATAATATTTCACTGTAAATGTAGACTGGTAGTGTACGTATTGAAAATAGTATTATAAGGTTATTTTTAATGAAAAGTTTCAAAGGGAATATATATTCAATATTGCTATGAATATTTAGATATCGTGGAATGTCCAGAGACATTTTAAAAGAATTCATTTATTCAAAACTGAATTTTAAATATAACGTGAAAGGTGCGGCTAATCAGATTTATGGAAGAAGACTTTTCATGGACCAATATTAAATTTGTATGAACCATTTCTAGGGCATCAATCTCGTACGTCGAGCTATATAAAACCAAAGATAATTTTTATAGTTACTCACAAATTATCCAATATTATTTCTGATATTACAAAAGGTTTAAACGATTATAAAATATGTTAAATGTTTTTAGTAATCGATAAGTATTTTAACTGTAAGAATGTTAGATTTTGTCTATCCCTTCCCCCTGCGGGAAGTTTTTTTTCGGTATAAAAAGTAACAAACGTCCTTTTCTGTACCTCTGTCAGTGTGCGTGTGCGAAATTTCATAATTTTTGCTTGAGTGATAAACTCGTAAAGAATTAACAATAAGTATATTATTAGTTAGGATACCTACAAAACAGCTGACACCTAATACCGAAGTTAATAAGTAAATTAAAAAGGAATACACACCGTTAATATTGCGTTAGTCGCGCGCTTCCAGAGAATATAAACTTGTTTGACACCTTGAAAATAGGTTACCTATCGATAAATTATTTAGTTCAGCACTTGACCCACTGCACTTGCGTGCACTGTGGCCTGGATAAATAAACAGCTTACTGGATCGCGACATAAATTGGGCGTCCAGGAGATGCGGCTTAATATTGTTATCAAGCACAAGGTGACGCAGCGTGGAACACATACAATTTCAACACGACCTTCATGTTATGATTTTTTTATATTTACGTGAATATAACTAATTGAAATTAAACTAATTTTACGGATTTTATCGTGTTTATTAATGTTTTAGTTTTTGTTTTGTTCCCGACGTTTCGAATACTTGAAGAGCACTCATGGTTACTGAGAGACTGACATATGTAGATCGGAGCAAAAAGCGCGATATATAAACGCGATAAAATCTAAAACATTAGTTTAATTTCAACGACCTTCATACGTTATTAACTAGTAAAAATATGTAATCAATATAAGGGGAAAATGTTCAGACACGCCATCGACCGGATACGCAACCCCGACGATCTTATTAACACAATCACGAAAGCCAAAAAAACCAATTATGAAATAAGAAAGAGAGAAAATAGATGACGTATCTTAACACAAAGTAAAGAGGAAGATCCAATGCAGATAGAACTAAAGACAAAAGTGTGATTGGGACCGAAGCAGTCGAAGGAAGTCCCAAAGATTTATAAAAAATCCTGTCCAACAATGCTTTAACGCTTGGTACCAGATTGTTGTTGAGACAAAAGATCCTTTGCGTTACACGTAGTACAAGTTTAATAACTGCAAGTGATCATTAAAACTCTTACCATAGTTTACTATTTGCGGGTCCCTCTCTGATACTAGTATTTTTCTATACTCAAATGTTATCCAAGTTTATAGGGAATCACCAATAATAAATAGAAAATAAACGACGCCGTTTCCAATGTAACACCTGAATCTCTCCAATCCCCAGATTATTGAAAAATGATCCCCAAGCGATTCCACGAAATGGTTATCCATTTGGTGTTGTCGCATAAATCTTTTTATGGAGAATTCGATACCCTTTTAAAGTGATATAAAAACAAAACCCGAAATTATTTAAACGTGTGTATTAAAGCAATTTGTGACATAAATGGTTTGGGGATTATAAAGGTACTACTTTAAAGATTTTTAATGGTTGTTTTCGGACAAATTAAATTAGTAAAACCGTAAATTATCGGCAAGAGTATATTTTAAAAAAGGCACACAAAGTGGAACAAAGTTATTGTAGTTTTCAATACCAAGATTTTATTACCTTAGTGACTTGTTGTCAGATTGTCTTTGTCTGACCACTCCATTGGGATTATATAGTTGAGAGTGCTTATTTATCTTAATTAACAGTAATAATTAAATGAGATAATAAACAAACGAAAATAAACAAAAGCAATAAAATCAAATTTTGGGTATGTTTATTTTATTCATACTGAATGTTTAATCAAATATCATTTAAGGTATGAGTTTAATGTATTTTATAAATTCGAAGCTTGAAAGTTTTATTAAGTAAGTATTTATTTAAGTTAGTAAATCACCGCTCTAACCGGTCTCGACAGATTATTAAGTCCCTGGGACGCAATTTTTCAATTTAAATAACGCTTCGTAGAGCGTTTATTACGGTCTCTTAAAATAGAAAAAAAATGTTGGCAACATTTATGGACCTCTATTTATCGATAGAAATTAAACGATATCTTTGCAAAAAAGGTGTGATACTAGTATTATATAAAAAAATTATTACTTATATACAGTCTCCAAATAAAGATTCTACTGCTTGTGTTAGGATTAACGGGGCCTATTCAGACTGGTTTAGATAAAGGTGTAAGACAGGGCTGTGTAGATTCCCCGTGGCTGTTCAATCTCTTTATGGATGATTGTTTGAAGCTTTGAAAGACGAAGATTGTGGGTTAAGAATGGGCGAGTTAGTTGTAAAATGTCTCTTGTACGCCGATGACCAGGTTTTGAAGATCAGTCAGGAAGATTTTGAATGCGGGAAATAAAATGAATGGGGCTACAGGTACAGTAGTGAGGAGTTAGCATGTGTCTATGAAGGCTCATCTGGCTATACATAATGCTGTACTAGTCCCCACTTTAATGTATGAAAGTAAAAGCTGGGTTTGGCAGGAAAAGCATGTTATTAGAGTTAATGCCGTTGAGATGCGATCTGTAAGAAGTATGTTAGGCGTAACGTTGAATAATATGATTAAAAATAGCGTTATGAGAGAAAAGTGTAGCTAAAAGAGGATGTTGTGACCAGAATTGAGAAAGGTATGCTGGTTGGGGCATGTTGAAAGGATGAATGGAGGGAGAGTAACGAAACAAATTCATGTTGCAAAAGTGAGTGGCAGCGTTGGTAGGGGACGTCCTAGGAGAACTTATATCGATCAGATTAGTAACATACTAAAGAAGGGCGATATAAAGAGTACCCGTAACCGACGAGCTTGTATGCGTAGATGTACGGATGTAGAAGAAGCGAGAGAGGTGTGCCAGGATCGCGCCAAATGGAAATCCATAATCTCTGCCTACCCCTCTGGGTTAAGGGCGTAAGCGTATATTTATATAGGTATATAGCTCTTTCTTAAACATCGCCAACTAAGACTAAGTAAGATTGACCAGTCTAGTCTGGACTTACATTACTTTAATAATACTTAAACTAGACTTTGTTAATAAAAAAATTTAAAAAAACTTCATGCGAACCACCATGAAAATCATAAAATTGTTGGTTTGATAAAATATAGTGTATCAAACAATAACATAATCTCTGTTTGTATAATACATTATTAAAATGATATGTAAGTATTTAAATTAAAATGATTTATGTACAATATGTATTTAATGTTTCTATTAACGCCAACATTTTCGATTTAATATTTACAAAATGGCGATTCCCCGTTAACGCGATACTGACAGCTTCCAATGTAGTACAGTCACAATGAAGTAAAAATGATATTTTCATTTATAAAAAATATTATTTTCTTTTCACCGGAACTTCATCCTGTTATTTATAAATTCATCTTCAAACTGAAATCACTTTATTAGGGGGAAGGGAACAAGAGTCTTTTTAGATCAAAATTAATGTTTATTTTAAATATAATAATAGTTTGTCTCTTTGGAAATAATTGGTTGTTTTAAGTCCAACTTGTTTTATCAGTGTGATCAAACACAATCCCTTTGCTTATACCCAAATTTCCCCAGGAACCGTTATTGGTCCGGCACATCGTCAGGTTCCTCATTAGCTGATCCTCTTCAGAAGGCCACATGCGGTAGACATTCAACATAACTTTTACTTCTTCTTTCGAACTATTTTCTCATTGGTAGTCTTTGTTAATAAATAAGTGATTTAATAATGCACACACACTGCCTTCAGAACATCTGCGCATTTTGAAACACATTTTTTTTTGTATTCTTTATAGCACGTCATTCTTTTTTTTACGGGCTGAGGGGCTAGTTCGAAAAAAGTGTAACCACGAATCACTTCACAAAAAATCGACATCTTTTTGCAGTGATTTAAGGCACTTCTCAAACACCTAGGAAACAAAATTAGAGAATATGCAAAAATATTTGTAATTTTCACGTTTAAATACCTTTTTTTTATTCAACCATTACGTAATGCTAACACAAAAAAGATACAGCGAAACTCCGTTCCAACCGCGTGTCCATAACTCTCTTGTTTTAAACACGTTTTTATAGAAGAAAGTAGCAAACAAGCAAGCGGTGCAATTGATATTAAGCGACCGCTAGCCATAGGCAACAAGCTAATTAGTTGCAGATACGTGGCCTACCTTTATGGCTAGACGACGAATAAATAGATAAAAATATTTTTGTCCAACTCCTTCCTCGTCAATTCCTCTTTCTCCTTACATACAGCCTTTTCTAATAAGAAATAGATGGGAAGGCTTAGGCCTCCGGCACCTCATTCATAGAGCCGAATACTTCTCTTCCACGGCTGTCTTCTATTCGTGGTATTTGATCGGTCAAATCTTTAAATTCTAAAGACGATATTCAAATATGTCTAAGAAAATTATAATCAAGGCCTCAGTATGACAACAGGAGTTGACCTCTCTATAGCATTTCAAGAGTAGATACTTGGTAAATGTTCATAATTCGGAGTTTCGAGGCTTCGACGCCCCTTGAATATTCATTAAAATTATTGAGACAAGCTAAGTAAACTTTGTTATCTTTGGCACGGTAAATAGATGTTTCATAAGATTCTAACAACATCTTTCTTATACTTAGATATGTAAAATAAATTATTCTAATTACTTTGGTTATATTTTTTTCTTTATATATTTTTGGTAAAGCAGTAAGGAAATTAAAACATGCCAAGGACAACAAATATATACATTGAAAATAACAAATAATTTTTGGAAATCCTAACGCTCTAATAATCAACAGATTCTTTTAAAATAAGTTTTAAATATTAATTTTAATTATTCTACTTACCATTTTACTTCTTTAAACTGTTAATCCGGATCCATAATCTGAAAAAAAAGAACAAATGAATAAATAAAAGTGCACAGCACAGTGTGTTATTGATTTATGATTAGATAGTAATTTATAACTAAGTTGTTGAATGAATGCTTCCATAGACACTAACTACAACAACTGACTTGGTTTTCTGCGTTGGAAGACTTGGCTTTTTTATTTTATATTTTTGATGGGACTATGAATATCGAAGAGGGATGGCAGAAGGGAGGATGCAGTCAGAAAATATGCTAGTCAATACTAAATTGTAATCGAATTTCATATTGCTTAAGCATTCCATGACAGATAACGGAATGAGGGTTTGATATCAATCAAGACTCGAAATTCTCATTAATGAAGGCTTTCAATTAAAATATAAGCGTTGTAATATTTTATAGAAATGTCAATCACAAGTCGAAGTTGTAGTCCGCTTGAAGTGCTGTCGTTCAATGTTCCCGATGACCCTCGTCAAAACCATTGTTTGGGGACCGTGGAGCCAAAGTTCAATATACCCTCCCAAATTACCGTTGATCTTTTAGCTACCACATTTTTTTATTGGTCACATTTGTGAATAGATTGTTTGCTTGGATTCACACAAAATATATTTTTCAGTAAAAATGTGTAATATTTATATGCCGTCAGGAGATATATTGTACATGTTTCTTAGGTAGTGCAACGAACAATTAGTAGAATATGGGCCAATAAAGAAGAAAAGAAATATCACACCGAAGATAATATAGATCACACCATGGACCGAATTTAATTTTCTGGTCTTTTACGTCGTAATTTATTTAAACTGAAACTAAAAAAACTTATCAAATGTTGAGATGGTGAAGTTTACCAAGTGTCACAACAAGAATGAGAACAAGGGCTCCGCATCTATAAATTTTTCGCTCAAACGATAATTCCCTTGTACCTGGGACTTTTAAAAGCCATTATATTAAGCTTCTTACGACTTTGTTCCGATAAAAATATAAAAAAACACTTGAAAATCATTTATGATGTATACGAATGAGAATGAATTAAAAAATGAAATAAATACAACAGAAGAAAAATAAAATAAAATACATCTAAATTGTAGTCCACAAATAGTTTAAAAAGTCTTACATTAATCTGTAGAGACGAATAAAATTGAAGTGTCTGTATGTATTATTACATAAATGTTCCATACTGAATACACATGACATGAGTATGCGGTACTTATAATATATATACTAAAGTCTGATTTTAATAGGACTTTTAGTGGACGATAGACAACCTTACGCAGGTTCTCATAATTTAAGTAATAATTAGCAAGCAATGTTTTACGTCACTTACTACTTTTTAATAATTATATTAAAAATATGGCGCAGCGTTCAGCGCTTTTTAAACACAGGCCATATAAATAAAGAAAAATATTTTTTTAAATTGTGTGATCGTAAAACATATTTAAAACCATATTTATAAATTACTATATCAAGACTATAAGGGGGGCGGGATAGGTCTTGACATATACTAAGGGTGGTCACCGAGGAAGAAGCGGGGTGAAAAATTGCTTCTTTCAATTACATGTTAAAAATGTCTTCGTATGAGTGTCTACGAAAAATCATTTTTATTGATTTCCACGCGGACGAAGTCGCGGGAACAGCGACTAGTTTATAAATTGTATTGAAATAAATAAATATGCGCTCACGCCCATAACCCAGAGGGGTAGCCAGAGATCATGGATTTCTGGCTACCCCTCTGGCACACCTCTCTCGCTTCTTCTGCATTCATACATCTACGCATACATGTTCATCGGTTGTGGGTGCTCCATATATCGCCCTTTTTTAGTAAGCCGCTAATCTGATCGATTTAAGTTTTCCTGCGGCGTTCCCTACCAACACTGCGACTCACTTTTGCAACATAAATTTGTTTCATTATTCTCTCTTCATTCATCCTTTCAACATACCCGGACTACCGAAGCATATCTTTCTCAATTCTATCACAACTCTAAGTCACAACATCCTCCTATAAGCCACAATTTTGTCTTATAAGAGTATTTTTAATCCTATTATTCAACGTCACGCCTTACATACTCGTACTTCTTAAGGATCGCAGCTCAACGGCATTAACTCTACTAACATGCTTATCCTGCCAAACCCAGCTCTCACTTCCATATATTATAGTGGGGACTAGTACAGAAGTAGAGTAGCCTAGAAGATCGGCTTTCTCTTTTTCGGTATGGGCCAACGAGTCATCCCCCCTGCGCAAAGATGGTTAAGACGGCTTACAGAAATTCCCTTGGACAGCCTTGGCGAGAGACCAGAACGCACGAGTTCAGGAAAGGAAAGCGCACCAGTCTCTCACCGATGCTGGCCACGAGTTTCGACTTTGCCTTGGTAATAAGTCTTTTGAAGGACCTGGAGGCAGAGTTGTACTTCTGTTTGTAAGCTTTTTGTAGGCAGGCTGGTATTTACATCCCTAGCCGCTGACGCCTCAGCTCAGGCTCGGTAACAAAGCTGCTTGTAGTGCGCTGCTAATTTGCAGGATTGACCAAACCAGGGCCGAGAGCTGCCCCCGATGGGCAAGACAGAGGACGGAATAAATAGTTCCATTCCCTGAAGCACCACGTCGGCGACGGAATCTGCAACGGCGTCGGGATCGTCCATGGGTAGGATGCAAACAAGGACCACATTTCATCCCAGTCTGCGGACCTGTAGTGCCACACTCGGCGGCGGCCATTCAGTTTGAACCGTGGGCGACGCGAGATTGGCACTTTTGTCCACATCTGGGATTCGCGTGGGCGTTGGAACCAGTTGCGTCAGATCATATGACAGGGCAAAGTCATGTACAGATCTCCCCGCGTGATCGGTGGTACGTGAGCCAAGCCAATCGGCGTGGTGGGCATTGAAATCGCCAAGTACCACGATCTCGGCGGATGGAATCTGTTCCAGAACGGAATCTGTAGCCGTTTGGACTTGCTCCATGAGTCGGTCCATTTCGGCATTACCGCTATGGGACCTATAGAGGCACGTGTAGACTCGCAGATGGTCTTCGCTATCTACGCGCAGCCACAAAATCGATAGGTACCTTCAAGAAGGCTGAGGCGACGAGAGCAGATAACCTCTCTGACGTACACGAATGCTCCAATTTGTATCCCGGGCAGTATAGGTACGATGCGTTTGCCGGAGACGATATCTGCGTCTCGGTGAGGAAAAGCAAGGCCGGCTTAGCCGTCCGTAGATGGAAATGGACGGCCTCTAAGTTAGAGTGGAGTCCTCTAATATTACAGAGGTCCACGGCGAGCGTGGTAGGGGATGCCGCGAGATGTTTTCTCCGTTTGCCCCGA
>JWHW01036829.1:106930-117096 GCA_000931545.1 Papilio glaucus | reverse complement strand
TTATGGGGAGTATGCATGACTTGTAAAGCAGCAGTTTGTATCGTAGGGAAAGTTTACTTGAAGAGCATGTGAGCGGGTGGAGTTTACTGTTAATGATTTCCTGACACGATATAATTTACTTGCTACTTCTTTTGATTTGTTTTTTGCCATAAAGCATGAATATTAAGTTTATGAAGCTTAAAGTAGCATCGCGAACGGATAAAAACTTAATTCGTATATTTATATTTAGAATTTCATCTTGCTTAGATAGCTAAGCATATAATTTATTGCTTTCTAAACAGATGTTTGATCACATTCTAATAAGAAATACCACCAATCATTTTCGAATGTGACTTAATTGACACATCGAGAAAATATCAAGTTGTATGTGTTTGTGGCCTTAAGTCATGTCAAGTATTGGGCGCGTCATTTCGCATAGTATCGCTTCGCGTCGCGTTATGTCGCTCACCTAGGACAACGGGTAGCTATAATATAAATCTTCTGCAACCATGTTGTATGTAACCCTTGTTAAGACAGAATTTCTAAAAGGTATTGCATTTTTACACTTTAAGATGTACCAGAATTATTTATTCGTTGAGCTGAAAATATTTTAACATTGATAGAGCCCAAAACACCAACGTCTGTTCCACGAATGGATCGACGCGACCGGTGAAATACCACGACCTAACAGAAGACAGGCAAGTAAAATAATTTTTGCGTTCGCCTCATGAGTGAGGTGCCGGAATCCTAATTCTGATGTAATTTTAAAATCCAGGTCACGTGTCACGACTTTGCGACAATCCGAGCGCTTTCATTTATTTTAATATTTGAGCAAACGAAGTGTGAAAGATCTCTCTCCCCTCAGCGGTCAGCTTATTATTTACACATAAAGGCGCTATTCGAGCCCGGCGCAAGGTATGACGTATATAAAATTCAAAGAATTTTCGGTGAAATTATTTCTTGTTATGTTAACAGGCTATGTTCAGTGTTAATACTTACGTCCGGTTTCCGAAAGTATTGCCAAATTTATGTTTAAGGTTTGTGAGAAGCGGGATTCTTATCACGATTAGCCTTTTTGAGCTCCCGATATTTCGGCACAGTTGCATGCGCCATGGTCACGGGCTGACGGCACGGCACTAATATCGTAAAAATCACGAAAGTTTAATAGTTATTTATATTTGAGTAAGACTCCTGTCGAGTTAATGTCGTGTCAAATCGATTTCAGTTTCTAAAAAGTTGATCATGCATCCAGGAACTCAAGTGACATTTGATCGCACATTTGACAGCTTTCTAGCTATTTTTTTTCCTTTCCCTTATGCTCTTAAAATGGTTTAACAACGTATCCGACCTAATTTTATTAATAAAATAGATTAGCATAATGCATTTGGCACAGGAGTCTCGTTTCTTCTACGTGCGGGCTACTCATATATGTTGCCTTTCTTTAACATGTCAATCTGGTCGAAATAAGTTCGCCTGGGACATTACAGAACTTCCATGTAATTTTGCAACATATATTTGCCTATCACTCTTTATCAATCTTCTTTTCAAGATACCCGCACCATTGTATTTAAATGAAAATAATAAACTTCATAATACGAAATTAACAAATACACCTAAAGGCACTTAAAATATTAATTATGGACAGAAGATTGGGAGGTCTACTTGTATCTATTCGTACCGCTACTGGACTTCGACGAAATATAATATTAATTACGTCTGACAGAACAATATCCCTCGCATTGTATCGGAATAACAAACAGTTTCGAGCAACATATTAAATGTCCACCCCGCACCGTTTGGTCATTAGGATTTGAAGCTGTTCAATATTAATTCAAACTAGTTTTCATCGTGTCTACTGAACCTTTTTGAAGAATTAAATTAGTTGTACTTAATGTTTTAGTTCTTACACAATTTTGTATAGGAGTATAATATTTGTTGGCATAAATAAATTGAAAACATTTTGGAAACCAAATTCCTATAGATCTGTCATGTTTTATCATGCTTATCCGCAATGTTAATACTGTAATGAATAACTCAAATTAAATAGTCGAAAATTAAAAATAAAATGGTATTATCCCCGCAAGTTAATAATGCCCTGGAACATTGTCAAATTTACATCATTAGGTATTGAAAAGTATGGTTAACTAAATATAATTAATTATAATTATGGAATTATTATTGTCAATAACAAAGGGATTTAAGTATATAAAATTTGTATAGATATCTGATTAAATGATCTTTTAGATGTTCGATAGAATGATTGCTCAACGAACTAAAATGTACAATCAGAAATATATTGTTACGCATTACTAACATGAATTAGATAGACGATGTATTATGAGTTGAGCGACAAGATAAAATATTACCAGCTGTTGTATTACTCTTATAATACAGAGGACGAAGAATATTATATATAAGAAACCACGTGATCATTTATTTTCATCTTTACTTTAATCTATGACTATATAATATAAAGTTTTATTTAAAATAGTAGTAAGAACTTGATGGACGTTTAGCCATTGTTTATTTATGCCAAATTCATATGGTATGTAATGAACGTTGATAATATAATGCATAATTCAATTTTGATCACTTAACTGAAGATAAGTTAAAATGCGTTTAATTGTTACAAAGTGTATTCTATATTTATCCCCATGGTTTGACAACGATGTAGAAGAAACCATATAAGTGGGGAAAATTGGGCCTCCGTAATGTATTGGATTTCGTGAATTTTATAATTTTGATTTTCTTCTAGTTCTCAGTACATACATCATCTGCACTTTTCTTACATATATGTAAGGTCGGCCGTCGGCACAGTATCACCGTAGTCCATACTATACTCATCTTTACGGCCGGCCGCCTGACTCAAACCCTACTCGGGATGAATTGGTTGTTCTTATGTAAGTCTTATTTTACCAATGTAGTTTTCAATACATTAATAATATTTGCCTAAACTTGCTAAAATGGATTCGAATTCAGAGTAACTAAAAACGTTTGCATGTATACATGTATTTAAAGCGAAATGACAAAGCAATAACATTAAGTTAATGCGAGCTTATGACTTAGCCTCCGCCTTCAAAACGTAACCCGAATAGGCCTCCGAAATTTAATATAAGGTGGCAATTTGGTACGCCAAGCGGACTCACGTTCCACTAATATTGTGCTTAGGCGCTTTGTTTGTTATTTTGGTGTCATGAATTTGTCATACGTCGCATGAGCCATTTACCTAATGGCGCAAAGGTAACTTTAATATTAAATCTCAGTCGCTCGAACGATATAAAAATCCCTGTAAAGTTATCTTTTATGGCGTCATGTTGTACGGTCAGTGTAAAAGGAGCGAGCAACTAGACCTGTTGAATTATGCTTTGTATAGTCCGACTAACGGATGTTCAGACTTTTAACGAAAATTGAAAACACTGAACTACAAAATGAATCCAGAGTCATTCTTGGAATTTAAAAAGAATATCTTTTACAATCCACTCCAAATAACATAACAACATAAACCGCATTTCCATTATGCAGTTATTAAATTTGGCCATCTTAGAAATTGTTAGATGTCTTCTTAATTACCAAATCGTTCTATCGAATGGAATAAAATGATTTAGGGTACGGACAGCAAAACATAAAGGCAGAATTGGATTATAATAAACGATCTCCATCATCTATAGTTAGTGAAAACGACGTTAAAAATTTGTTTCCAACATTCATAAATAACAAAAATAGTAACTGTATTCACTATTCGTTATCTCATGTAATGTACGTGATATGAAGATGACGGGCACACTATGGCGTAAAATCGTTGACTTATGGTACCCTACAGTCAATTAAAGAAAGCATATGAGATAATGTAAACGATGGGAAGACGAAATAAGAGCAACAGCGTGACAGACCTGGTCTAAAACGACGAGTGGAAGAAGTTGGAAGAGTCCTTTGTCCGCACTCGCCAAATAGATAGAAAGGTAACTTTATAGGATGTAATATTATCTTGATAAAGGCTTATTATTATAGACGTAATAAATCCTTATATACATTAAATTGTAAAGCTCTGTTATAGTGATTAAGTATACCCACAGGAAGATCTTAATTAAAGCATAATATTCTTCGTAGATTATACAAAATTCTTGTATTCCGTTAACCGCAAGGAACGTTAATAATAACTCATTAAAGAAAAAAGCTACTCACCCAATTAAACCTTCATTTATATTATTATAAACCGTAAGCTATGTGGAAGTCTATTTATGTCAATAGTTGTATAAGTCAAGAAGTATATTTAAGTCAATATCGCAGGTTCCAACAAGCTTATGTAAAAGAATGGCAAAGGCAAGCTATTTAATATAATGTTATATACATTAGGGCGTCGGTACCTACAAACATCTGCAACAACACATAGAATTGAAATCCGATGCGAAAGCTTTTTGCAAGGTCACATTTGACTTATTTTTTTCTTTTTACAATAAAAAAAACTACTACGTAGAATAAAATCTAAAATTAATGTCAGATTTTTTTGTTAAAGTGTTGTTATTGAATAGCCAATGTTCTATCCGAATTTAATTTTAAAAGAATATGCGTTCGTGTTCTTTATTTACATTTTCGTGTTATATTCTTAGTACAGATGTGAAATAATCTTACTTAGAAATTGTGAATGCCTAAAAATAAAATTAAAGGAATAAAAGGAAACAAAATCACTCAGGTATTGCAAATAATAAGACATGAATATATCTCTGATTGAATTCAATCCGTCGTATACTTTTGTTTCACAAAGAGAGTATCTTTACAAGGTAATTTTCTCCTCATAAGAGTTCCAAGTTCTCGTCGTATTTGCACAATCTCGGGATATTCGGCTCACGTACGCCGCCTCATACCTTAATCATTCTCCAAGTGGCTCGGGATAAGTCGCGTACAATTTGACAAGATATTCAATAAATGACTATTTAAAAGTTCTCACATTTTGTATAATTATCTTAAATGTTCTTTTACACTACACATCTCGCAATTAATTACATATTATTATTAATAAATATGCGCTAACGCCCGTAACCCAGAGGGGTAGGCAGAGATTATGGATTTCTATTTGGTGCGATCCTGGCACACCTCTCTCGCTTCTTCTACATTCATACATTACTTATGAGTTCTCCTTATATCGCCTTTTTTTAGTAAGTCACTAATTTGAATATTGTTAATACACAGCTAAAAATAACGTCAGTAGTTACACCCTATCAAATTTTGGATATAAAGTAGGATATAAAAGTATAAACAGACCAAGGACTAATACTTTTGAAGATTCATTGCCAAGAAGAATTTAAAAGATTGGGTTTTTAATTGTACAATTATTTTATATGCACGTTTAGGATATTATTCGTGGTGTCTTTGGGCGGTTGGATTTGTTTAGCGTCATCTCTTTTGCTATGTGATACCGTTTACTCCATAGTATGACCTATGTACGGTGAATAAGGTTAAAGTCACTCGGCTCTTATTTAATGTAAAGCATATATTTGAACTAAGTTTTATTTCAAGGAGACGAAAACATACACACACAATGTTAAATTAAAATAAACAATTATTAATTTAGCAAATATTTGTTTAACCTGTTAATCGAACGTGATTGGTAAGAGGTTGTCAAGCGTGTTATTGATAGTAATTATATAAACAAATTACCATAATTGTTTACATGAAAAGACAACTAAGAACTTCTACGCTGTAATTCAAACTCCCTCTTTCTCTCTCTTCTCTTTTTCGATCGGGTCGAGAAACTCCGAGTATTGCCCTCTCCAATGAACTTTGAGTGACCTTGAGCCTCCTAGAGTGAGAGGTCACATCTCGGTACCATATGTCATCACTGGCAACACACACTGCTCCAACACTTACTTAACTATCCTAAGTAAGTCCATACATTTACAAGTTTACATAAAATTTTCAAATATAAATTTTTGGTTATAAGCAAAGTTTTATCAAAAATACTTATGTTACTTAAGTTTAACGCAGTTACATTGTTTCAATTCCAAAACTGTTTAAGTTAGTTCAACTTATTTTGTTAGAATTTGAATTTCAGTAGTAAAAGTTGTTTATGTTACAGGTTTCCTCTGGAGAATATTCCAACAATACCAAACGCTCAATTCCTCCGACATAGTTTATGACACTATTTATACTGCGTCCTCTATAAATTATAATATTTTCCACAGCTCTATGGTTAGAAAGGTTCCGAGTAATTCTCTGAATAATGTTACTAAATTAAATAATAAGAGCTGATTACTACATACCCAAAAATAAATTAAGATTCGATTGACACGACATTCATCATGACCAGTCGAAGGATATTCAGTATTAGGCACAATCTCTATGGGCTACCCATTCTCAATGTTATTACCAGCTAAGCTTAACATGTCTTTCAGCTTAATCCTGCTGCGAATGACATCATAACTAATTCGATCACGCATTGAGACCTCAAGCGTTCCCTTCTCCATTGCCATTTAAGAGTACTTAAGCCTCAGCGTAGTGCGAATTGTAAGAGCCCACATCTGGACGTTTATCTTTTTTTTATAGCTGAAGGTGGCAAACGAGCAAGCGGGTTCACTCGATATTAAGTGAAAGCTACCTGGCATAGCTACCTATAGGCATCTGCGACAAGCTTGCACCTTTAATGGACAGAGGACAAACAAAAAAAAAAGATTTTTTCCTAACCATCTCTTCCCCCGTCAAACCCTCTCCGTATACTTTCTATGTTAGAAAATCATAGAAAGGAGGAATAAACTAGGATTACCTCTGATCACTCTCACTCATCAGATAAAACTCAGAATACTTCAACTTCTGTGAGGCGCGAAAACATAATCCTAAAAAATAAATTCTTGTATCTTAACAATACAATTCACAATTGAATACAAGAAAAATAAACCTGAAAAGGTTCATCAAAACTGTCCCAAATTCAAGTAAGCATGTTGGTGACGCCTGTTGCTGACACATGTTGAGCATGTTGTTCAAACGAACCTATAAGATTTTCCCCTACCAAATGTCATCTAACCCGGATAAGAAGGTTTCACATCAAAAATCTCAGTGCGTAAAAATAATTGATTCATTTCATAGATAGATAGATACAGAAAGAATGTCAATGGGACGAAAACATTAATTAGAATATTGGCTTCGAAGCATTCCCGGCACACGAAATAAAATTCCTTCAAAGGCAAACAGGCAGCCTGATATGAAGCTAATTAATTAAATTCTGCCGGGATTCGTATCGGTATTTTTAATACAATCCAAATTCTGCGTGTGTACTATAATTTTGGAAACAGATATTAAAACAACTGACATTAACAACTGAAATTTTATAAGAAATCAAAATAACTGTTACACGTGTCGCTTATGCTATTTTTAATAGCGTAATAATTATTAAAATCGATTGAGTAGTTATTAAATTCCCTCATCATAAACAAACATTTCCTATATACATATAAGAACTACGCAGTATCATCACCATCTCCCTGACCTTTTACCTACTTATGTGGGGTTCAGTAGGACTGTAGTCCATACTGTATAGGTTGTGGCTACAGTTTTTACGGCCGGCCGGCCGCCTGCCTGATACCAAGCATCTGTGGGAAGAATTATAGAGTAGGAATGGAATAAAAAAATATGTATAACTCCTTACGTTTTTCATTGAAACAGATCGTAACAGCTCGTTTCCTTTGAATTCCTACACCTCTCGTCTATGTTACGCGTCAATGAAACGCGCCCTTAATTTGATCTTTTTTATGTCCGGAAGAACGTGAAAAGTGCGCCGTTGATGTCTTTATAATTTTACCATTTTAGTTTCAATATTTTATGAATTTTGATATATCGTGGTAGGTATTCGTATAAGGTGCCTGTAAAGTCCTAAGTAGGACCGTTTCATCAAGAATACGCATATCATTTATAAAAAATTGAGTTTAGTTGTTTCATTGTGCAAAAGACGATTTGACCATTACAAAATGAGAATTGTTTTAAATTAAGAATATAATTTGAAAAGACGTCGTAATAACGAAGAGCATAACAACAACAAAATATTAATAATAATTTCTCAACTTGATACACATAATTGGTATTAATGATTCAAGTCACACCGTGTCGGTTAGGGAAATGTAATACATTTCTTTCCTTTCAGGTAGAAAGGGTCTTTTTTCATTAAAATGTCCACATAATTTTTACAAAGTGTTTGCTTGAAAGATATAAATTTTGTAGGGCGGTTATTATTATTAAAGTGTATTAACACGTCCACAATACAATTCTGGCAAAAGTATTTTTTTATGAAGAATATAAATATATAACTGTACGGCGCAAAATATAAAAACAGATCAAACGACTTCGATAGCTTATTACGTGTCATTAAGTTATTAGTGTCAAATTTCAGCAAATTTGTTTTCTGTTTATTATTTGTATCATATAGATATACTATGTAATGTTATAAAACTGAAACGCCCACAAAGACATATAAAAAAAGAATGTCTGCTATTGATAAAGGAGTGTATGATTTAACGAAATTAAGCGATTATGATATGGTCTTTAATATTCGTGAGAATTTAAAAAATATCCAGACTAATTGCTGTAATTGTATGAACTCCAATTTACCAAAACTTATTTGTTTTCACGTGTCAAGTTTATGTGGTCATGCGGTCCTCGAGTTCACGTTGCAATATCACCATCATTTTCGGTAATAAGACATGCACTAGTTTGACTTGGTGTCTTACTCAAGGAGCGCCTGTCCCTTGCTACCCTTGTACTCCATCAACTTCCGCAAACGGATATTTTATCATACATTAATTCATTGATCCCGGGTTTCCAGAGTTGGAACTACTCAACAATTTGTCCATGATAATTATACGTTTAAATAAATAAATAATAACATGTTTTAATTGTATTATGTTATTTGTAAAAGATTATTTTTTAATATCCTAAGAATGACTCTGGATTCATTTTGTAAATAAAATAAATATACGCTCACGCCCGTAACCCAGAGGGGTAGACAGAGATCATTTTTGGCGCGATACTGGCACACCCTCACTCGATTCTACTACGTCCATACATCTACACATATATGCTCGTTGGTTATGGGTACTCCTTGTATCATGATTTTTAGTAAGTTCTCGTAGGATATATCTCGATGAATGAAGAGAGAATAATTTGTTTTTATTCTCTCTTCATTCATCCTTTCAACATGACCACTGCAATATACCTTTTAATTTTAATCACAACATCCTCTTTCAAGCTACACTTTTCCCTTATATTTCTATTATATTACTATTTTTAATCCTGTAATTCAGTCACGCTTAACATACTTCTCAAGGATCGCATTTCAACGGCATAAACTCTACGAACATGCTTTTTCTGGCAAACCCAGCTCTCACTTTCATACATTAAAGTGGCGACTTACTAGTCGCCACTTGCTGTACTCAGCATTGTGTATTGCCAGCCGAGCCTTCATAGACACAATCTGACTCTTCACTACTGTGCCTGTAGCCCCATTCATTTTATTTCCCGTCGTTCACTAAATTTAACATGACCTCTTCCACCTGTTCCACTTCTTTACCGTTAACATTTATTTCAATTAATGTTTTACTTTGTTCTCTTTCAAATACCATTACTTCCGTCTTATCTACGTTCATCTTCATACCTTTACCTTCTAATGAATCATTAACTACATCCAGCATAGTTGTAAGTGACCCAAACACGGCCTGGTCATCGGCTTACGGCGACATCATACGTTATACGTAGCATGAATTAAATTCGTTTTATTCACACTACGTATCACTTCGGAAACTTTTATAGCTATGCTTAGAATTTATTTTTCAGTAATGAAGTACGTAATGCATTACTTTCACTTTTACTTTTGCTTTTGCTCCTTTTTATATCATCGTTATTTTCATCATTAGCTTAGTCAACCGTTGTCGTTGCCTCGACGTAGGCTTTCAACATCAATTGCCACGAGGATTGGTCCCCAGCTGTAACCTTCACGTACTACTGTCGACGGAGCTTCGCTCTGCGTTGCTCTCACTGTCGTCGTAAGATCTAGTTTTAAGATACTTAGAATTCGAATAATTAAATCTAGCGTTATCTCACAAATCTTCAAGTTCATTTTTCAAAAGATGACACTGAAAATACACGTAAGATAAATTTAAAAACAAAAACCGTATTTTTCTAAATTTCATTCAAATAGTTAGATCCGT
>JWHW01036829.1:73981-97590 GCA_000931545.1 Papilio glaucus | reverse complement strand
GGTGGGCGGATTATGTTAAAGACAAAATAACGATAAGTTTGTTGTTTTAGCCCACCGAAAATAGATGGCGCTTATGCTATTTGAAACACGGTGGCGAGTTTCACGATAGACCTTTTAAGTGCTTGATGTTTAAACGAGAATATAGTGTTTTTTAGTAGTGAAATCAAAGTGTTTTATTATTTTGTAGTCCCCCTTCTTCGCATTAAACACTGGACATGTTTCAGTTACTATTTTATAAATTTAAAAATAGGTTAGCCAATGTACTAGGACCGTTATGTTTGTTCATCAAGTAATGTTTGTAAAGTGTTTAGTCAAACTAACTTTTTTTCTCTTTTTCCTTTATTTAGTTTTTTTTGTATTGTGTATGTTTGTTCATGCATTTGTAATCTATTTGTATTGATAATTATCTTTGTCTGTGTATATCTATAATAGGTTATTGTACGAATAAAGTATTGTTGTAATTTTGTTTTGTGATATATATGTAATAATAACTAAATAAATATCCATGGTCATATTTGCTCGCTAAAGGAGTACCGACTAACGACAGTAATCGGTAATCGTTACTGCGACGACTACAAGTGCTACGCGAGCTACGTTCGCTACGTCCGCTACGACGCGCCGGCTATGGTAATCTGTTATAGTGGTTTATATACTTGTGATGTACAGGAACTCAAATACTATATTTGAAACACACAGGCTTACTGGAAATCTTTGCAAAATTACCTTACCTACAACCTTAGACCACTTGTAGACGTCCGTTTTTTCCACCGGACCGTCAATAAACAAATATCTTTGTATACACATTATTTTTTAATCCAGCCGGATGTTAGCTTTGTGTGCCGTTTTTATACGCTAGTTTGACCTGGTTGTCATCTATACATATAATAAAAATGTAACTGATCGCTGTCTGTACATGGAAGATATATTACAAATTTTTATCTGTTTGTCTGTGCGTTTGTTACCGCTAATCTCAGAAACCGCTTTACCGATTTGTGTGCGGTTTGGTTTTCACTCATCTACTGTGGTAAGCTTCACTTAACATTTAGTGTTTGTTTTATGTCAATCAGTTTATAAATAAAAAGTTATATCAATATAATTGTGCTACGGCCGTATTGTTTCGCCCCACATATGCGGGAAAAGGGCAGGGAGGAAGGATGATAATGAGGTTACGGTAGTATTAAGTAGGTAATATCATTTCGTTTAAGTAAAATTGCAGGGCGGGTGAAACCGCGGCGCACTGCTAGTCTTGAATATACGTGTGATATTGTCGAATTTTTATACTTTTCATGTACATGAACTCAAATATTGTAATCGTAACGCAGGGTAATTCGAAATAAAAAGGTTTACTTGAAATTTTTCAAAATTTATTGGTGCCCAGTTAATTTTTCACGGAAGTTTTAGAATCCGTACAACCTCAGACCATTTGTAGACGTCTGTTTTTTTCACCGGATGAAGGACCGTCCATATAAGAATATCTTTATATACATACTAGCTGTTCCCGCGACTTCGTCCGTGTCCAATTCGATAAAAAATTAATAAAATCTTTATTTTTATTTAGTTGCTACAACCATGTGTTATATTATCTACGGTGACGCATGATTTTATTAACAACTCGGTTGACTTGACTCTGTTGAACATTAGTTCTTTTGCGCGAATTAAATTAGTCTTAGTTTTTTCTTATAACATCAGATAAACAAAAGTCGATCTATCATCCGTAATTTCAATCGTCCATCCCGCAATCCGTCCATCTCTTCTTAGGCCTGCGCCTACCGACATACCCCTCCAACCTCAGGACTAAAACTATACTTGTTGTCCCATTGTTTCGCTTCTTAATTAGTCTATCATAGGTGCTACTTTTACGCTTCTTCTAATATACTCGTTTCGTACCTTATCCGTTCGTGTTAACCCATACATCACATTTTCCTCATAAATTCCATAAATCGTCATATGCGTTTAGTATAGAAATTTTATTTTGACATTACAAACAGACACTCTAAATAAATTTATCAGTATACATAATACGCTCGCTGAAAGCGACGTATAATGGCAGAAACTGACAACTAAGTTCTTACTTCCATAACGAACGAAATACGTTAGTAGAGCGTATATTTTATTTTTGAAATTATTTTTCTTTATATATTTTTTGTTTTATGTAAATCAACATCGTGAGTTGCTCCAAAATGTTTTAAATTTGTTTTTATAATAGATTGTATGTCTTTACTTAAGGTATCGATATATTGATATTTATAGACATATAAATAAATAAATAAATAAATAAATAAATAAATAAATATGCACTCACGCCCGTAACCCAGAGGGGTAGGCAGAGATCATGGATTTCCATTTGGCGCGATCCTCTCCCGCTTCTTCTACATTCATACATCTTCGCCTACATGCTCGTGGGTTATGGGTACTCCTTATATCGCACTTTTTAATTAGCTATTAATCTGATCGATATAAGTTATCCTAGGGCGTCCCCTACCAACACTGCCACTCACTTTTGCTACATAAATTTGTTTCGTTCATTCATCCTTTCAACATGCCCGAACTAATTATAGATATATGTATGCATCTGTGAAAAACAAAATCAAATATATCCCACGGGAATCGTACATTTTTCCGGGATATATGTGCTATTCCTATACTATATCTCTGTGCGAAATTTCATCTTGATCCATTCAGCCGTTACGGCGATATAGAGTAGCAAACATCCATCCATCCATCCATCCAAACTTTCGCATTTATAATATTAGTAAGATTTAAATACTAAAAACAAGAAACAGAATGACGTATAAGGTCTTTGTGTGTGTGTGTGTGTGTGTGTATCCTATATTCCTGGAATGGGAATAATGTGGTGCAATTCATACTCTTTTTGCAAAGTTGGAAGAAGGTGAAACAATATTGTATGTGCATAATTGTGTAATTTTATGATTTATTTATAGCGATACATAGTAAAATAAAGTCAGACAGAATAGTAATTTAATGTATAATTAATATAAAAACGTAGACACACAGTCCAATAAGACAAAACAAACGGACGATACACCCACCCAAACACATCAATGCACGGGCGACCGACCTTTCTTAAGCCGGACCGGTGTCCGTCGAGCCTCAGTGCATCCGGGTAAATTGGTCGCCAGATTGGTATCCGGTTTATACACAAATCCATGAAATTATACACTACCGCAAATCCGACAAAAACACGGACTGTTGTCCAAGGAAAAACCGGACGTCTACACGTGCTGTTATGGTCCGTGTTAATAGTGGTAGAGCCCGCAACAGTAACAAAACAAAGCAACAAATGTTGCACGAAGGGCCGACAGGTGAAATACCATGATACAACAGAAAACAGGCGTTAAGCATTCTTGTCCTTTTCCCCTTCCTATCCTTTTTTTTCTTTTCCTACTAAAGAAAAGTTGGGAAGGGAAAGAGGATTTGACGGAGAAGGGGAGGGATAGGGAAAGGAAATATTTTGCCTGTTTGCCATGCCTCTGTTCATTAAGGGTAGTCAAGGGGTCTGCAACTTATTAGCTGGTAGCGGTTACTTAATATCAGGTGATCGGTCTTTTGCCACGTCCTTCTAAATATAAATATTTATTTTGGATTAAAGGATAAAGTCTACAGACGATGGCATATAGAATTTATAAAGTTATAGGTTTTTGTAACAGAATATAAAATTCGGCATATTTTAAGTGATTTTTCCTATAGAGACGGTGTGAATATTGCAGGTTTAATAAAACGAAATAGTGTAACAATTATAAAAAACTCATGGATAAATCGCTCTCTGTCTCTCTCATTCTCTTACAAATCAACCAGAACACAAAGTTTCACATCGACCGCTTGTGAGTGAACTGACACTCGATTTTTTCTCGTAAGTTGTGCGATATGTGTCATACTGTTTACGTTTATTCTCATCTGATAGAATCTGTAGGCATTTCAGTAATACAAACAAAATTAAATTATCATAAGTTTCAAAAGGGCAGGGAGACGAATATTTTTTGGCACAAATCTTGAAGACTCTCAATGCTATATTTTAAAAAACTATACAAGTATACTGATTGCAAATTAGACAATGATAATATAATTCAAAAAGTAGCAGATATGCCACTAGCGGTCGAAAACTAGTCTCGAAAGCGTCCCAATGAGGTTATGCAGGCGAAATCGCCCGCGAAATTTTTGATTATCAACAAGTACATATTATACTATATCAACTCTGTCAAAAGCTTGAAAAAACAATAAAAAAAAACTTTAAGCAACATGACTAACCGAAATCCAAAATTAAAACACTAAAATCACAAAATTCACTAAAACAGAACATGATACAAGACGCCGTGGCTGCATGTGCATGGTGACTGAACTTCAAAGCGTTATATTGGGAAATTTTTTTTTTTCTTTTTTATTATTCAATAATTTTCTTTTTTTTTCAAAGTTTCGTTCATTGTGAAGTCATTCAATTTACAGCAAGCGAAAAATAACTAGTGATTTAAAAATAAGATACAAAGTACACATGTCAAAATCTTGACGATCGTCACAAAGCGATGTTGACGTAATTTTGGCACTGTGACGATCGTCGCACGGCGATTATGAGTTAATATATCTATATATAATGTAACACATTAAAGATTCTAAGCAAAATATACCTAAATAATAGTTCTAGGTCTTCAACGAGACACTGTGATTTTTTTTATTTCTAAGTAAACCTAAATATAAGAGTAATAGAATAATTTTAACTTATGTAACCCAGAGAAGTAGGCAGAAACCATGGATTTCTCTTTGACGCGATTCTGGCACATCTGTCTTGCTTCTTCTACATTCATACATCTTCGCATGCATGCTCGTCGGTTATGGGTGCTCCTTATATATTACTTTATTAAAGTATATAACTATATTATAATAATATAATATTACTTAATATTATACAATTAAGAACAAAAACATTCAACTTGTATTTAAACATTAATGGCAATTGGCAACACTTCATCATCAATCATGTAAATGTCATCTGTCTGTCAGCCGCGGCCACGAATAATAGAATACACAGTTGTCGTATCGTAACGTTTTTAACAATAATTTAAATTGATAAAATAGTAATATTAAACAGATTATTACAAATAGATTTTAAGTGTAACCAGAAAAAGGAAAATTATTCACGAAACTATGTTATAAAGAACACGCACTAAGATACGCGCATCTTCCGTCGTTGCGGCCGAAAAATTGTTTCTCGGAAAACATCACGATGCCTTTTGTTAACATCAAAAAGCAATATTTTGTAATCGGGATGTTATTTTTTGTTGTTTTATTTTTGTTTAATAGTCGGCCGGCATTTCAATGCCAATTTACACCTGAAATCGTTCCATATATCCCAACAATTTATGGAATAACTCCAACGTACGCAAGACTTGCACAAAAGGCAGATCTCACAAGGTAAGAGCATTCGTTGTGTTGTAATTGCCCTTGATGATTTACTACTTTAAATATGTAAGTTTATTGAATTGGCCATGGCACTACAAATTTAGAATATGTGTGCAGCCATTTGGTTTTCCTGTACTTTAATAATATACAGTTATTATTTTTTAGTGCTTATATATATAGAACCTATGTAATAACTATTTATATGAGAATAGGATATTACTTAAGTGTATGAGAGATTAAATAGTTTGTAATAAGATATATGTTAATGTTTTATTATGGTTGAGAATTCTGGTGTAATTTTAAAGTAATTTTTTACTATTTCTAACAATGATTTCTATTTTATATTGCAATAAAAACTGTTATCAAGTTAATTGCTAATATAATAATTGAATAAATTACATATTTTACATAAATGTAATCTATAATTCTCATATAGTTACCAAATATTTTGTGAATTTCAGATTTAAGAAATTAATTTTGTACTCATTTAAAAAAATGCTTAAGAAAATAAATTGATAATATTTTTTTAAATGTTATATTTGTCTTAGTTGATATTTTGGTTTTATAAACAATAAAATCATTTTATCATCAAACAATTTTAATACCTATGATCAAATAATTGTTACATACAAGTGCCCTTTTTTTCATTCATAGAGCATATTTTCCTTTGCCTGGTCTGTCTATTAGAATCATAATTTCTTGAAGCAATATTTACATAATATAACATCATCACATTATTGATATAATAGATGTTAATGTTGTTAGCTATTTTTGAGCTGTTTAATTATAAGAGAAATATAATATTAGATCCTCCATATTCCTCATAAAGACTAAGAATGTATTATCTAATGTCTTGTGTCTGTCTACCTATTACATTTATGCTGGTATTTCCTTAAACTGTGGCCACATCAGTGTAGTAGTCATATCACTTCAATTTCTTGTTTTTATTTTGATGAGGTAGGTGCAGGTGTAATAGCATTCTTCTTCCAATCTTTTCATATTTTCATGTAAAGTGACATAGTCAACTAACTATAGGGATATGCAGATCAGTTACAGATGTTTTGCAAACTTTTATGTTGGTTGGCATTGGGACTAGAAGTGGATTTATGCTGCCGACACACCTGATTATTGTAAATGTCTATGTGTAGCAGTAGCCACATAACAACATGTCAACCACTTGCTCATTTGCCTAATTCTTTAAAAATAATACATATAGGTCTATTTGATTGTGAACTCTGTTAGTCTAGAATCACTATTCATGTTATAAACTGTTGGAAAATTGATCATGGACAATCTGATGTCTTCTGATTTATACATTTTTGAAGTTAGATTGTAAACTTATATTTTCCAGCTTAAGTTGGAATGGAAGAATTTTGTATGTTAGGTTGGCTATGGCAGTTATATACAAAAATAAGACCTTAAGATTAAAAAAATGTTTCTTGTGATGACATGATAATTAAATTGTCAATGATTTGTGCAGTTCCCAACTTTCTGTTAGTTTATAATATAGTTAGTCAGATCATAAATTGATTATGTTTACAATCTGACAGTGACATATACACCCAAAAACGGAGAGACTATGTCTAGGTAAAGTTTAATGCTATCATCTAAGTATCACTAATTCTCCTTTCATGACTAAGTTGCTAGTCATTTGTTTATTTTAGCATCATTAACAATTGAATGAGGTTTAATAATGAAAATATCCAAAGGCAAATGTAACACAAAACATTCTTTGTGTTACATTCATTAAAAGCAGCCATTGCATAAACATTGATTCATATCTATTTTTTTTATATTGTGCCACTAGTTAGCCCAATTGATATATTGTTTTTTCATTTGTGTAGGATTTTATATGAATTTGTGAAAAGCTATTGGGAATATTCGTATGAGTAAAAAAAGAAAATAATATTATTTTGGGGACATCTATGTATATAAAAGCAGTCTTATTATCAGTTATGATTAAGAGTATTCAAAAAATTAGCTTTTCTTCTATTATTCCGACTTTTGTCCAGATTTTTTAATGTAAACATTTCTTGAATCATGAGAAACAAAGGTTATCCACTTGTGCATTAAAGTTCTTAACAACATCATTTACATTTGCAATTTTCAGTATCAATACTAATAACTAAATACTGAAACTACTGGACTAGTTAGTAGTAGGGTCCCGTTCTCTGCAACTCCACAACTAGCGCGTATTTCGCGTGTGGACAACTACTGGACTATTAAAAATAATAAATAATTTTATTTCATAGCTATGTATGTACATTTCCAGTACCATATGCATCCCGAAGTAAAAGTAACATTTTTTCGTTATGGGAAAAGTCACCTAGGCCTTGCTTGCCTCCCACCAACACCTACTGTGACATTATACATTGTACATACATATAAGCCCAGTTTCCACTGCAAGTCGAATGGTACCATTAAGGACTCCATTAAACTCGCAAGAGAAAACTGCGTACTTGTATTCCCACCAATAAATAGTCCAGTGGGAAGGACTGGGCGAGCAGAAAAAGTTGTAATGAACTTAATGAATGTTCTAGGGAGTGGAACGGAGTAATTACAGTCTGTTCAACTCGCTATGACAAATTACATGGTGTTGTGTCTACATTTCACATTCACCTCGCTCCACTCAATCCTCTCTTTCATTTCCCTTTTGCAGTGGAAATCAGTATACTAAACTCTTTGTTTGTAGAAATGTAAACCTATTTTCATTAAAGAGGTGACCATTCCGGCTAACCATTTGCCGCCCTTTCGCGATGAGAACCGGGCTATACATTGACTAGTGGCTATAACCATGACATTGTTTTACACAAACATTGGGTTGCATGCTATAACTGGATTTACCCAGCAATTTGCAGTTTTTTGTCAAATAAATGAAAAAAAAACACATCTGGAACCTGTGAAGTGGATTTGCCAACTACTCGGTTTAATTGTGAAACTAAACCACCCCTAAACCCACACAAATACACACAAAAATAGATCCAGCAGTTAAGGAAGATTTCTGTCATATACATATACACAGAAGAAATAAGGATTGCATTGCACCTTTATGTTAAAAAATGTTTTAGTGATTTAAGTTTGTGTAGGCTTTGTCTATGTTAAAATTATGGCATCTATTAGTCAGTCAAGAATAGCACATCTAAATACTTAGAAATCATATAATTTAAGTTATTAATCTATCTCTAATTATTTATTTATAATACAAAAATTTATGTTCAGATTGTCCCAGACTCTGATGCTGGTGAAGAATTTTCACTGGATTATTATTGAAGATTCTGATGCGAAAACCAAATTAGTTGAAAATCTCCTCAAAGAGTCTATGCTCAAGTATACACATCTCAATGTTAAAACCCACAAGGCAAAACACTCAACGGTTTGTATATCATCTCTTTAGATTTGATTTTTTTTATGAGATAAGGGCCTAAAGCACAGTGGGTCACCTAATGTTTAGTGTTCACCAACGCCCAAGATCCACAACACCAGAGGAACAGTAGATGTGCTGCCTGCATATTTCGTTATTGTATTTATATTTTATACCAATTTTTGTTCATGGAGGCTTATGTTCAGAGCATCAGAATGGATCTAAAAATTATTGCTGCAATGCAAGGCTGTATAAATAGAAGCAAGGACATCTATAAATGTTAAAATTGTATTAAAGTAACTTATTTGTTATTGGGAATACTATTAACTATTTTTATTTATATTTTTACATATTACTTTTACTTAAGATAAGAAGTGTAGCATAAAGTATAAGGAAACAAATTAATGTTGCAATAATGAGTGGCAGTCTTGATAGGGGACGTCTTAGGAGAACATATATCGATTAGATTAGTGGCTTACTAAAAAAGCGATATAAGGAGTACCAACCCATAACCGACGAGTATTTATGCTTAGATGTATGGATGTAGAAGAAGCAAGAGAGGTGTGCCAGGTATTTTGTAATATAGAGACACTGTGACTAGAAATGCTTAATGATTTGCTTAATTCGTAAATAAAGTATAGAAAAACACCATACTAAATATACAAATGGATGCAAGTAAAATTGAGTGAATGTATTCATGATTAATTTTATCTTACCATGATATCATTTTTAGATCACATAACGAAAGTAAGTGAAAGTGTTTTGGTTGGCCATTTTTGGTAGCCTGGGAAATATTGCTAGACAAATTTGGAATTTACTCTCCAGAGAGGAAAGGGACATATTTACTCTTGTTAGTCATTGAGATCTATAGAATGCACTGCTTACCCTTTTTTGTTTGTCCTAAAGGAAAATAAGTGTAGTTGATTGACTAAAGAGAATTGTATTGTAAATAAAAAAGTATTATGGATGGTTTGATATGATTTTCCCTTATGGTTGTGGGTGAATGTAAACTTAATTTCATACACTACGTTTTTTGCCCAGTAAAGTGTGTTAGTCAAAAGATTTAACTAACCAAAAGTTTACGCTTTTTTCGTTTCATTAATTCCATATACTTACTTGAGCTACAATATAAACATGGCGGATCCAAAACGATTTCGATTAAATTTTAAGTCATATAGAAGTGGAAAATACTCATGTACAATTAATTGCTCTTTCAGGCGAGTGGCGTTGAACAAAGGAATGTCGCCTTGAACTGGCTCCGTGAGCATTTACTGAAGATCCATGATAAGAAAGGCGTCGTGTACTTCATGGACGATGACAATACATACTCCCTTAAAGTTTTTGATGAGGTGTGTTACTATTATATTTAACTTGTATTATGCGATGCAGTTATATAAAATACTATTTTTTATATAATATGAGTATATAATATGGTAGAAGTGACTAGTAATCCACCAACCCGCACTGGGCCGGCGTGGCGGATTATGGCCCCTTCCCTCTCTCGGAGAGGAGGCCTGTGCCCTGCAGTGGGGAACATTCTAGAAAAGGCTGATTTATTATATTATTATGAGTACTGGTACATGAATACTAATAATTTAACATTTTAATTGGCTTGCATAAAACTCTGCAGAAAAAAGAAACTATGTGTACTACACTAATTTCTAAAATGTAAACTGGGTAACAGGAAAATCAAGTATATACTGATTTCAGATATGTTTTGCACATTCGTAATTATATTGCATCAGGTTACATTTCATTAGTGTTTCATTACACTTTTTTAATTTTTAAACTTTACATATATTATAAATTGTAGTAATACATTTTAATTTGTCATTTGTTTTATTACAGTTAATAAGGTAAGATAAAAAATTTAAATAGAATATTCAGATTATATATTATTTTCAATTCAGTAACCTTTGATTGTCATCACGTCTATTCATACATATTCTTACTTTTGATGTTGTATTGCTTATATTAAAAGTTTTTTTTTAATTTACAGATGCGTAGAATTAAAAAAGTGGGAGTGTGGCCGGTCGGTATAGTGGGTGGCATGAGGGTAGAAATGCCCCTTGTTACAGATGGCAAAGTGTCCGGGTTTAACGCTGTATGGAAGCCCTTTCGACCATTCCCAATCGATATGGCCGGCTTCGCTATAAACGCTACGTTGTTCATAGACCATCCCGAAGCTAAATTCTCGAGAAAGGTTCAGTCCGGTTTTCAGGTGGGTTGTATGCTATGTTAATTTTCACGGTCATCAACATTTCACTTTAGCGCACTGATAACATACTCTCCTGTAGCGTGTATTCCTAGTCTGACACTTTCATTAGCTTACAAGAATCGTGTGTTTTACATACTGTAGATTTCCAGCAAAGATAAAAGCCACTCTGGTATCCATGTGACGCATTTCCCAATAAAAGCGGTACCGGCTGTTGGTATAATTCCTTTACTAAAAGTAGGCGCAGCCATGAACATTAGTTAGTCTGCGAAATAACGTTAAATAATGTATTATGGTCCGTTTTAGTTTATAATTAAGCATAACTAACTGAAGTATAAAATTTACTTTTGTTATCTGCAATTTTGTAAGCCTTTTGTATTAGTTAAATCAAGCAATACGAATGTACCTACACACTAGTCAACTATGTCACAAGCTGCAATAAATAGGTTTTTTACTACCGGTAGCTTCCTATGCTGCCTAACAAAGTGTAACTTTATTTTCTCATATATAGACTTTTTATTCGTGTTACTATATCGTCGTCAGTATATAAGTCTGTGTTACAAACGTTAATCAATTTATTTCAAAACCAGTCCGGGCACGGTTTTATTATAGACTGCGATTAGATTTGCGATAGCGATTTGCTCCGGGTATGTCCGTTTAGCACTAATTATGTTGACCCGATCGCTAACAAACTTACACAATTACAGGGTCGCCCGCTAGGCCAATTTGAATATTTCCTAAAAATAAAATAATAAAAATTATCTGTCTATCTAATATCTAAAATTTCATCGAAATCTGTCTAACCGTTTCGGAGTCTGTAGGGATCTGACATACAGACACACATCGATGTTTTTTATATATGTAAATGGATATATATGGAGATAAACTTGTAAAAAGAAACAAAAAAATGTATCTGGGATAAATAGCCTATGTACTATTCCAGACTATTTCATAAAGATCCATTCAGCCGTTCCGGCGCGAAGGAGTAATGAACATCCATACAATTTTTTGTATTTATAGTATTAACTAGCTGTACCCCGCGGTTTCACCCGCCCTGCAATTTTACTTAAACGAAATGATATTACCTACTCAATACTACCGTAACCTCATCATTATTTCCCTGCCTTTTTCCCGCGTATGTGAGGTCGACACAGTATGGCTGTAGCACAGTTAAATTTATATAACTTTTTTTTATTTATTAACCGATTGAGATAAAACAAACACTAAATGTTAAGTGAAGCTTACCAAAATACATTAGTGTAAAAACCGCATCCAAATCGGTTAAGCCGTTTCTGAGATTAGCGGTAACAAACTCACAGACAAAAATTCTAATAATTATTGTTTTGGGTTTTATTGCGTTTATGAAGGCCCCCAAGAATAATAAATAATAATAAATCCCTCCCTCCCCCAAGAATAGTTTTTCTCAAATATCTTCCACGTACAGACAGCGATCAGTTACATTTTTATTATATGTGTAGATAAGATAATTTTATCATACATTTTATATTTTTGTGTACGGATACGGGTGGATGGATAACTTACTATGAAGTGGGGGTGTACTTCGCTTCGACGGATGCAATGTACACTGGAAACTGTTATCTGGAATCTAATTAGGAATCTTTGTTAAAGTAATGTAATAATAATAAGGCGTTTTTTCAAGATTTTAACCATAATAAATAAGTTAAAGTTTCCTTGTTATATAAACATAAGCCTAGTTATGTTTTACTTAGCACAATTGTGGGAAGAAAATAGAGCGATATTCTTGTGTCACCCGAGTTCATTGACTGATAATCATCGAGTTGAGTCTTTATTGATATGTGCTCGTTAGATTAATGTAAATAGAACAGAAGCGTGCCAACTTTGCTGAGGTCATATCAATTTAGGACCATTACGTTAGATATTCACTAAAGTAGATACAATTTAAAAAAAAAAGTCTTTAGTTTTTAGTTAAATTGTGGCATTTTATCGGCAGTGTTTATAGTACTATATAATAGCGGGTTAACATACGATGTTTCCATTATTTAGAATACTATAAGAATGTTTATATTAATACGTACAAGCTAGCTGATAATCATAATACGCCTGTCAAAGTGAGTCGCAAGTTAAAGCATGTGCTTGGTAGATTTTTAGTGTGCAAACAGTGCAGTATGCATAGTATGAGGCACAAGTATATGTACGTCCGTGTGTGGTAAAGTAATAAACCGGAACCGGAGACCTTATCTCGGTTATATTTTATTTTTGCCTGTAAAGCAGTCTTCAAACCTTTCCGTTGCTTCTGTAACATCACTGATAGTGGACTATTTTTAATACTATGGTCATTTGGAATTATTATTTATTTTTACTAATAATGTTACAATGTAAAAAATAAATAAGGTTATTAAACAACAAATCTTTGTGTGTGTTCTGCTTATTTAAAAAAAAATATTGGCTTACGTCGTTGACTCTAGTGGAACCGCACCTTAGCGAGATAACAGTTGAATCATGAACGTAGTTGAGTTCAGACCGTAATCGAGATATTTGCCCGTTATCACGCTATAAATACTATTTTTATTAACCTCATATCAGTGACTTCCTGAACGCTACAGTATATTTACTTTTAATAATATCAAATACAAGTAATTAATGTATTATATGTATTTTGCACAATTTAATTAGAAATTCATTAAGCTTAGTTTAATTTCAATGTGTAGCCTTTACGTAGAAATGGGGGGGATGCTCAAAAAGTATGATAATGTATAATACTGTTGTACAGTCGTAGATTTTACTAAACTGGATTTTATTTTTATGCATATGCATACGTGAGCCTATCCATGCGTACGTGCGTATGTGTCACTGCATATGTTTAAATAATAATATTAACAAATTATTTTTTCCAGGAAAGTGAAATTCTCAAATATGTCATAACCAAAGAAGAGTTGGAGCCGCTGGCGGAGAACTGCACTAAAGTGTATGTGTGGCACACACGCACACAGACACCGTCGATACTCAACCCGAAGAAGTTGAAACACCCCCCACTGCCCGACGGACATATTGAAGTGTGAATTCAATACGGCACTTCGCCATATTGAAGTGTGTATTTAATATGGCCGTCAGCTATATTGAAGTATAAATTCAATATGGCCGTTGACCATATTGAGGTGTGAATTCAATATGGCCGTCGACCATATTGAGGTGTGAATTCAATGTGGCCGTCGACCATATTGAGGTGTGATTCGTTTACCGATGGTATTTATAGCCCTTTGGATTCCTGTTAGAATTTTAGGCATACATTAAGTAACGCTGGACAGGGTGATTATTTCAGAAGGCGTCCTTTCTCAAATATCTCCTAGCTATATACCTATCTCTTAGACTTAGACAACTAGTTGCGTTTATTAAAAATACCCTATGGAGTAGATTTAACTAACTTATCGATGTGTTGTAATGTAATGAACATTGTACTCTACCTTCTGTGTGTGTATATGCGTATGTGATTGAAAAAATCATTTGTAGCAATTTATTTAATTGATTAGTTCGCATTGAATGAATAAATACTTCTCGTAATGAATTACTCGCGTGTGTGTGATTGATGTCAGTTTCCTGCACATCTGATTGTAAAGTGAAAAAAAAAATGAACGGCGCTAACGAAAAGTATTAACATCGTCCCGTTCTTCTTGTACTTCTTCTTACTTTACTCATATAATTTTATACAAAAATAAACAATGAGAAACTTAAGAAAAAAATGTCCTACATTGCAATGTTATTAGGTTCTTTTTTACTTGATACGATTTATTTTTTCTTTCAGTATTATACGAATTCTCTTAAATGATTTTAATTTGTATATAGACATATTTCATCCTTTAGTGAAGGCTAGATTTTTAGATATATATTTAAGCATCAAATGATTTTTTATTTGATTGTTTGTACCCATAATCTTTCTACATTAACAATGTTATTGTAATCAGCTGAAAAACTCAATATATAAACTCAGTGATTAATGATAAAATTCACAGCTAAAAATAGTTGCTATAAAGTACTAATATCAACCACCTACCAAGAGGGTATTTCTTTGAACTATTATTTTTTTTACTTGAAGCTATAGATATGATTATTGTCATATCTAAACATAGTGTAAGATTGTTTCTTTTTATTTTACAAATATTTGTATGTATGCCGGTTTTTTTTTTGTTATGTAAGAAATCCTTTTATTCATCGATTTCCGATAAAGATTTTATTTTATTTTGTAAATAAATTATATTTCAATTTTTTGCTCTAAACTAACAAGTTAAAAAGAATGACATTTTTTTTTGTTAATTTTAGTCCTAGTAGTACGGATTAACGATATTTAGATGTCGTGGAAAATCTAAAAGTCACGTACATACCAGTGGAACTAATGTAAGCGTTAAAAAGACTAATATATATGCAGTACTAGGTCACTCAGTGAATTTGTATAACAAATATAACAAATCAGTCAACATAAATCAACTTTAACTAGTAATACGTCTTCAATAGCCTAATAATAAACTATACCATGTTTCACAGCAAGATGTGATTTTTGTAAACAAAGGTTTTTACGTCAAAATTGGGAAATTCAAAATTTTCGAAAAAGAAGTTTTTCTCATATTACTTTATAACATTGGATGCCCATATTACACAATTTCCCTTCATGAAATCCGAATCCGATGAAAGTATAAAAAGTGTAATGGCCGCCTTGTATGGTAAATGACGTGTGTTTGTTTACAAGAATCATATCTTGCAAAGAAACAAGCCAGAAAAACGCCAAAATACCCCATATATAACTCAGGGATTTAATTCCTCGCATCTTCCACATCCATACGTATCTAGTATGCAAGATCGTTCTTGCGGTCGTTATAGATGACTCAAGTTTTATATTTCTTATTTGTATCTTTTTACAAGTTGTCACAACGAATGAACTCAATGAACTGTCAGGTCGGTTCATATGTTTAGTAAATACTAATATATACCTATATACTCATTTTTAATTCTATACTAAGCTTAGGTCATATCAATATCTGATGCCTACTTATTTTGGTCACAATTCAGCCATAGAATTTAGCTTATCCTGTTTATATTAATTTGTGTAAAGTTAGTTAAATTTATAATAACGATTATATTAGTCACGAATATTTATGTGTGTGAAGTGTGACGACTGCGCAGTGAACCGAAACTGTTCAACATATATGTTCTCTCTCCGTTACCTATGGCGCTTATGTATCATCTTGCTAAGTGTGTGAATGCGCAAAATATTCCGTAGCTAACTTCAGACACGTGAATATTCGTGGCGTGAACGAATATTCTTGTATCTCTAACTTTACTTGTATTACTTTGTTCAATTAGTTATCTGTATAAGTATTTGACATTAATATATTTGTGGCACAATTTTGTTATATGATTTGTAAATAATTTTACGACATTATGTGCAATACGCTGATTTTTCATTTGTCTATTTTGATCTTCTTGCCCTTAAAATGGACAACTGAAGTGGGGTTTAAATTATTTATTTTATATTTTTCGTTAAACATGATAGATTTATTATTTACTATTAAACTAAGGAAAGGGTAAATGGTAATAATTGCTACCAATTTGGTTACTAAGACTTACCAAATTGGAAATTATTTTAGCAGCATTAATACTTATATTTGTTATCAGTAGTTTAGGCGTGATTATTTCTAAAGAACGCCCATTACCATGATGATATTTTGCCCTACTCTATTCCTATGTCTTTTACTGAGTCCAGCAAAATATTTTATTAAGTTTACTTAAATAAAATACTCTCTTTAATAATATTTTGTGTGTGTGTGTATATAACCTAAATGAATTTCGGTTTAAATTTTTAAAAAATGTGATGAATGTATGAAAGCAACACTTACTTTACATTTGTATTAACTTTGAGGGCCTAGTTCAATTTGTTTTTAACCGAATAGAATTACATTCCAAACTTATTCATTAAATGGAATTTTCCAAATTTTGTTAATTTGTGTTAATCACTTTTATATGTAAATTGTTCCTCAGTATATTTCATTATTTCATGGTTACTATTAAGGTATGATTAATCTGTGTAGAGAAGAAATTGTGTCTAACTACTTACGATTACTTGATTAGTAGAATATTAGCTTTATTCAGCATAATAATTTTTAGATTTATTGCTCAAGTATCTCAGTCGGTCTAAAACATATCCCCAATATAATTATTTATAGGTTAAACTACGCGCCACGGTAGTCTGAGTCTCTGAAGTTAGCAACGAATTACACAATTGACGTAACCGACATGAGGGGTTTAAGGCATATTCTGTTTCTGTCTAACTTTGATTATTGCATATGCATTCGTCCCGCTCACTCCGTGTAAAGTATTTACAATAGCCGCAGCCGACTTCAGAGATTTAACAATCCGTGCCATGTATAATTGTACTTATTATTGACATTATTTAAGCAATAACTTACTGTATTATTATTTTTATTCATGATCAATTAATTATATTCTAGTACTTTACGAATTGTCCCATATAGGGACTGTCACATTAGTTTGTAAATAAATTAATATACATTTATTTTATTGTAGATAATAATCTGTTTTATTTTATTTATTTATCGAATCTACATTTGATTTTTGTATCAATCAAATCAATATTGATGCATTGTGCCGACCCCACATAAACAGGGCAGGGAGTTGATGTTGTAAATGTCAAACCATACAAGCAGGTAACAACGAGTTATAAAGACTAATTTGCACAATTATTAATTGCCTAAAATATTGAAAAATTCTGAAAGAATCAAACATTTTCAAAATTATAAAACATTTTTAAAATAAAAAGGAAATTCGTATAATTCTATTAATATGAAATTAGTGAGATGAAAAGAAAGTAATTTCATCAAATGAAAATAAAAAACTTAAAAAATAATTTAACGTTACTAAGCTATTTTGACTTAATGTTACTCAACTTATAAAAATCGCAAATAAGCCGAGATATTTAAGATACTAAAAATTATCTAAATCTAAATAATTTAGTTGTGAGATATGATACTTATGTGTATAGTATTTGAAATACTAGATACAAAATATGTAATTTTCTAAATATGTACTTTTACTATGCTAACAGTACATATGTTCTCTTAAAAAATTATTGCATTTTCCTTAAATGGAAAAGATTCAAGATTTTCATGGTTGACTCACATGACTAAAATATACCGTGCAGCCTTTTGACAGGATGATATTAAAATTATTTTTTAACACTCAGATGAAAATACTTATTCCCGTATTTCAAATACTTATAACTCAAAAAGTCACATAACTGAAAATAATATCACAAACTTCGGGTAAATTAAGTTGAATGCCTTTCTTTCTCTCAAACAGTTGAATCATTAAAATGTAGCAATGTATTGTCTTAACTAAAGAATAAAATATGTTTTTTTTTTATATATCTTGCACTCATGGTACTTTGGGAGAACAGTAGTGTTACATACGGAACATAATACTTTTATATCGTTAAAAGTTTAGAAGGAATTAAGACTTTGCTTTTGTAAATTTATACAATTTTCAATTTCTTTATAAAATTGTAATTTGAATAAAAAATACAATCACTATGACAATGATAACAACATTTACACATATTTGTTAAGTATGAATTCAATAATAAATAGCAATAAATTAAAAAAAATGTAACAAATCCAGAGCTAGAAGAATTAAACAGATCAATATTACCCTGGGTTTACACTGCCGAAAACATTCACATAAACATCTCACTTTTTTTTACGCCAGTGGAAACCCGCGGTTACATAAAATTGGATATAAACATTTATTTTAAACCTGGTTAATTTGTGAATTGAAAATTATACCCACTGTAACGGAATATTAATAAAGTTATTTCGGAAATAGTTGGATTTTTATTTTTTATGAATTTAATGAGTTGCAGATGTGATGCCTACCTTTAATGGACAGAGAAGGGGATGAGGGATGATTAGGTAGGGAAGAATGGGAAAAGGAAGAGGCTGCAATTGGGCCTCCGGCACCTCTCTCGTCACACGTATTCGTGAGGTCGTTGTATTTCACTGGTCGAGCCGGCCCATACGTGCAACAGATGTTGCTGACTCTACCAATGTTAAAAAAGTGTCTTTTTTTTAAATCTCAAAATGTTTGTTTCGGTACTAAAGCACACGTAATATCAAATGGTCACTTAGTTACCCGCGGGTTGCCAACCCCTGGCTAGGATGCTGTAGTCCGCTGAATAAAGGCGGCAAGGGCGTTTGGGGAGCCTGTCCTAGACCAACTGTGAACGTCTATCGGTCGTCGTATCGTGGACGATATCATTCAAATTAAACATAATGTAAAACCATCGATTTCATTGCAGAAATCTTAACATGAATACTTCATACGTCGTACGTTTTGATAAGGAAGTTCTCTAAAGGTCTTAATAAGAGGTAAGGAAATTCTAGGTAATAAAAATATAATCCTCTGCAGAAGACCCCGTTTGAGCTTGATTTGAAGGCAAAAGATAAAACTGAATCACTGATGTTGTAACATTAACTTGGCGATAAACAGAAAGCACATACACTGCTTTCCGCATTGAAAACTTCATAGTAGTAGAAATGCGATTAAAAATTCGTAACACCGTGTTCACACTGCCGATAGTATTCACATAAAACATGTTACCTCTCTCTTTCTCTCTGAAAAAATGAGATGACGATAATATGTTTTATGAGAATGTGTTCGACAGTGTGTCACGGTAGAGTGATGCTAAAAATAAGTGGAAACCATCGACTTAAAGCAGAAAACACTTTCTTGAAGAGAACTAAGTACCACTAAGTCAGTCTATAACTAATCAAGCTATTAGTTATAGACTGACTAATTAGCTTGGACGTCGTCAATACTTAAATTTATTGTTAAATAATTCACTTTCTAGAACCGAAACCTCTCGCACTAAAATATCAAGTAATTAATAAATTGTAGCGACTTGCAAACTAAAACAATCAATTTTATAACAATAACAAAACAACGTAGACACAAGTCCGCACAGCGTTCATATAATAAACATTTACGTAAGCTTCAGCGTGCTGTAAAGTCGTGATTAGTTTCCGCAGCCGTGCAACTTTCAAGTGGTTAATGCAAAGATGAGTGCTTAGTGCTTACAGGCTCCTGTATTTTAATTTGCCTCACGTCAGGACCCTTTTCAAACTTCATTTTGTGACCTAAATAACAAGCATTTTGCACTCATGTAAGCTCCTGTTGTTTCTAATTTATGCAATTTTGACACAAATATCGACTGCGTAGTATCCTTCAGAGATCTTACAGGATAACTTTTTTTACTTTCAACTTACTTTGCAATTTTCCTTGTCCTGTATATCATCTTTATCCCAACAACCCTCTCCTATCCTAGATAGAGACAACCGTTTAGTAAAGCTTTTTGTTCGTAGAAACATTCGTTTTATTAGTCGCTAAAACTAGCAACTCGGGCGGAGAGGCAAATATACATATATTTTTAACCGACTTCAAAAAGGAGGAGGTTATCAATTCGTGTGTATGTTTTTTATGTTTCTTACCTCAGAACTCCGCTCCTGGTGAACCGATTTCGATGATTCTTTTTTTGTTCGAGAGCTAATGCTTGTCGATTGGTCCCATTTTTTTTAGTCAAGATCCGACAGGTAGTTTTTGAGTTATTCTTAATAATGCATAATATGTTTTAATTAATAAAAAATGTGATGAATGTATGAAAACAACACTTACTTTAAATTTGTATTAACTTTGAGGGCCTAGTTCAATTTGTTTTTAACCGAATAGAATTACATTTCAAACTTATTCATTAAATGGAATTTTCCAAATTTTGTTAATTTGTGTTAATCACTTTTATATGTAAATTGTCTCAGTATATTTCATTATTTCATGGTTACTATTAAGCTATACTTAATCTGTGTAGAGAAGAAATTGTGTCTAACTACTTACAATTATTTGATTAGTAGAATATTAGCTTTATTCAGCATAATAATTTTTAGATTTATTGCTCAAGTATCTCAGTCGGTCTAAAACATATCCCCAATATAATTATTTATAGGTTAAAATACGCGCCACGGTAGTCTGAGTCTCTGAAGTTAGCAACGAATTACACAATTTATATATTTTTAACCGACTTTAAAAAGGAGGAGGTTATCAATTCGTGTGTATGTTTTTTTTATGTTTCTTACCTCAGAACTCCGCTCCTGGTGAACCGATTTCGATGATTCTTTTTTTGTTCGAGAGCTAATGCTTGTCGATTGGTCCCATTTTTTTTTAGTCAAGATCCGACTGGTAGTTTTTGAGTTATTCTTAATAATGCATAATATGACGTTGAATTTTACTTTCTTAGCTTACGTAGGCTAATAAACTATAGGACTTACATTAAAATGATGTATGAAACATTTGTAGCTCTTTATATAAGCTAAATAAAAGTCTCTATAGTTGTCTCACAATAACCATTTTTATCTTAGGGAACATTAATTAAAACGCACTCAATACTTACTACGCGATTATTCGTGTTCGGTATGAGGTGACTCCAAAAATAAATATGATTAAGAATTGATTCTTATGTTTAATTGCGTAAAATTATTTTATTCTTTTAAGTGCATTTCTTGTTTTTGAATGTAGTTTTTTGAAGTCGGTTTTGTTTTTGTTTAAAAGTTTTTTAATATAATATCCTAGACTTTTCGCTGATAGTATTGGTATTTCTATTAAGATTTTTTAGAATCAATTTAGTAGTTCTAGTTCAACCGGAACGACCAAAAAATGAAATCCAACACTCTACCCTGTATAATATAGGAATTTTAGCAATATAGCGTGGTTGGTATGTTTTTTATTGTAAATTGGAAATGCTTGGCAGTGGTAGGAGGAATCTATATCGATGAGATTAGTGTCATGCCAATAGGAAAGGCGATATAAGAAGTACCCGTAACCTAGGAGCATGCATGTGTAGATGTATGGATGTAGAAGAAGCGAGAGAGGTGTATTAGGATAGCGCGAAATGGAAATCCGTAATATCTGCACCTACCGCGTATTTTTTTTATTCCTATAAAACGTAAAAAAGTCTGGCAATAAAAGAACGTAATATCAACCTGAAATAAAACAAGAGCACGTACCAAGCGTTTGAAACTTTGTCTATTAAGTGAATCACGTATTACATTTTCTGAGACGGAATGGCTTAGGCAACATCCGGAAAATTATTGAAAATTGGAATAAACTAACATCATTCCATTCGAACAGTCCAAGTTCAGATTTGTTACCAATTTTTTTTAAATTTAGAATAAAAATTACCGTTTTAAATAGATTATATTATCTGTGGTAACTAAAACATCTTTTGTTAGTTAATTATTATAAAAATAATTAACTAACAAATATACAAATATAGAAATTATACTGCTTTTGGCACGTTGATGTGCGTTTCTTTTATTTGTGTGTGATTTAATTCGTATAATGTGGTGGTAAATTTAATTTCTTGTGAATATTCGTGATAAAAGTGTTTTTTTTTTATATTACAAACTTTGTGGTTTTATAAATTTGAGGTTAACTGTGGGTATATATTCTTTTTAATTGTGTACGTCATAAGTATTATTATTTAACGCCTTTTAAAGTTAATCATATTATTTTAACTAGAATGTTATTATCGTACTTTTAGTAATTTTTGTTTTGTTACGCTAAAGAAGTACAACTTCTTACGTGCGTACGTACACACGCACGTTTTTTAAGTTAATATTTAGTTAGTATTTTATTAATGGAGCTGACATTTGTAAAAATAAGAGCCTGAATTATATATTAATAACGGTCGGTCGGCTTCTTGGCAAGGAACACAGTCAGTAAGTAGTTAATGCGTTTAGTAATCAAAACTACTTACGTTATGTACTTTGGTTTATATGGAATCATTGTACACGAGCACAATGATAAATGACATCGTCCCTAAATTTATGTGCATTAAGTTATGTTAAGTTACGGAGTTCATTCATTCATTTCATTCGAATCTTCGTTCGTCGTGCGAACGGCAAAGGATTGGAATAAGTTGCCAGCGTCTGTATTTCCGTCCGATTATGACGTGGGTATCTTCAAGAGAAGAATGAATCGGCTGTTTCTAAACTAGTGCGTACCATCTTTAGACCACGTCACCACTTAACATCAGGTGGGATTGTGGTCAAGCGTTTAGTCTAGCCTAGCCTAGTTTATTCTTTATAAAAAAAAATCAATGTACAGTACATGTAATTTGAATTCCACAAAATCTAACTTGACTGATTATAAGAAATTAATGAAAGAAATATTTTGTATGAGTTACGTAACATTTACGGTGGAACAAAGGCGGCGCTTTTTTCTAGCGAAATTGCAATTTCTTACGTAATCTCAACGTATAAATAAATATATGAAATATGTCCTTGTTTCCACAATAATATGTTATTTTAATAATACATTCAAGTTTGTCTGAGGACTAAATCTTCGCATATTACGCGGCAGAATAATGTTTACGTAAATTGCTTTTACCTTCCGCGCCGCTAACTTTTCCCCCGGGAGTAAATCATCACTGTCAGCCTTACGTCGTGAATGTATTTTAATAAAACGGTACAGTTGACGAGAATAACATACTCACTGACGCAATAAAGATGTTACATATTTGAACATTAT
>JWHW01036829.1:31931-50666 GCA_000931545.1 Papilio glaucus | reverse complement strand
AGATTCGAAACCGACCTAATTAGAGAGCTTTTCTTTAGCTTACGTTATTTACGGTTTAGTGACAAACACTAGCTGTCCTCTTTTTTTCTTATTATTTTATTTAAGCTATCCTTTTTACACCATTAGATATGTGTAATTTTTTTCTCTCACTGTCTTTAAAACAATTTTCACCCATGATTTTGTATGAATATAACATATTGATAGTATAAAATGTCATTGACACAGAACAGATTTGTTTTCAGTGACGAATATTTTGAACTTTTTGTGCACTGCTACTACGAAAATAAAGTTAATACATACAATAATAGCGAATTAAATATCAATCAAAACATATAAAATCTCTTACTTTAAAAATATACTTATTTCTGCTTTATTTCTCATATTAACTTACAAGATCCTAACTTTAAAAAAACCTTAGTTTCATGCCTAAATACTTATTACAAATTTATATTATATCGAAATACTGTTATTGTTTAATTTCTTTCTTTCGTTTTTTTCTTTACTTAACAACTTTGTACATCTTCGACATCCCCGATCTTCACACAGCTGAATGTTTCCCCGTGATGACTCCCGTTGTCTTGTCATATTCGTACTCTTTGTGACTACTGTTGTGCCTTTTTAAACTATCACCTGACGACGACTCTCCGTTATTCAGTAGCCCCTTTTTGTCTCTAAAAATAGGTATTTACTTAAGAAAATGTTCTTTGTGCACACAGCACAATCTGAATTTTTATCTATACAAATGTCAAGTATCCAGATAAGCCAATTTCAACATAGCACTATAAAACAATAAATATAAATTAGCAAAATAATGTGTTGTCGAATTGGCCCCGCTAATATGTATTATTTATAAAAATTAATTGAAGCATTTGCAAAATTTTGTTTGTTAGAATCATCAAATACATAGATGCTATAAACGGGGTTTAAAATTTCGTATTTTATGTTTTAATAAGTATACTTCTATCAAGTTTTAAGTGCTAAGATGACTTGTAGATAAAAAATTAATGCCAATTTTAATCATTTCGTTGACTACTGAGACACTGGGGCGTCGGAATCACTCTTAACCGAAAGCAAATATATATGTAACCTTAAATATTTACCTTGAACGAAGCGTATCTTCTTTCCTTGTATTTTTCTTCTTGTAACAGCAGTTAGCAATAATGCCTTGTCGTCGCCACAGTAGGAGCAGTAAATCGAGCAACAACAAACAAATGAAGACCGCCAATACTGATAGAGCAATAACTGCACCAGCTGTAAGTGCGGATGAAATGTCACCTTCTGCAAAAAAGTAAACATACTTTAAGTAGTTGTTATGTTCGTCCCATTATTAGCGACAGACTACTTTACTAAATTCTATTGTATACCAGCGATTCGGAACATGTGGTACGCATACCTCAGGGGATAAACAATATATAGTTTAAAACGAACCTTATAAATAATGACTTACAAAAATTGCTAGACGATGAGCGTTGAGTTGCTAAAATACAATTCATTCGTACTCATAAATGAATTTTTTTATTAAGGAGTACGAAAAAAGGTTGGGAAGCACTGTTGTAGACGATCAGGCATGAGTATTCTGGCTCATCAATAAATTAACGAAATTACCTGGTACAAAAACTAAAAGCTGTGTTACGGAGGAGTTTCCTTGCGAATTATGAGCGATTAGTTCCATACGATATGTCGTATTGTATTGAAGATTTGTTAACTCAATTTCATTGGTTTCAACAATTTCTTCTTTACATGAGTCTTCTTGAATTATACCAGAAGAAACATCCAAAATCTAAAAATATAATACAAAAATAAATTTATTTTAGTAAATTTTGTTTGAGTGGCAACCGATTAATTCTTCGTCAAAAATAATGACTCCATTTTAAATCATTAGTAATTTCAGTTTTATTTTTTATTTCAGGTAAACTAGAAAGAAAATCATCATATCCAGTATGTACTCTTCCATATCCCTCTATCAGCCGTCATACCTGAATTCTTCAGCCTTCTTACACATATCTTTAACACAGTCCAACCATACTTTCTGCGATCTTTCTCTACACTCATTCTCATTACATCCCTGCATCCCTCCGCATAACATGCTCCTACCACGCTAACCTCTTGCTCCTTAATTTCTCTGTTAGTGGCACAACTTTCGTATTATTTAAAGGTATATTGTAATTTCTTTTGATTAGTGAACTAACAATTATGAGTTATTTGGAGACCAGATAGTATTGTCACATGCAGTATGTTATAAGTCATGTAAATGAATAAATTACCGAACAATAACGTAAAGCGTAATAGTCTATCGGCTCTCCGTAACTTTCTGGAATCTTCCAAGTGAGATGTTGACGGTCACTTGTAGATAATATGGCTTCGGATTGCGTTTCCCATTCTGGTCTATCGGGAACTAATCTGAAATATAAATATAAAAACAACACTCCAATCATTTAACACTATCAAAGAGAAATGTATTTTCAAATCAATGTACAGAGTAAGCAAGTTTAGCAAAACAAAACAAAACCGAAATGGAATATACCTAAACATCACGTTCATTTAATTTTAACAGTAAGAGCTTGCAGGCGTACCTTATTCTTAATTAGATCTAGATAAATGGTATTTACGTCATTCATTACGTAAACTGCTACATTTAGCTGCAGGCTATAACAATAATCATAACGACAAGATCTTGCTCTTAAACTTACGCCTGTCTCGCCTCTTCTTCCATTTTCATTTTACGAATTTGTAAATTCAATTAACACATTCTCGCTTACGTTAATTAATATATATCTAATCTTTAAATAAGATATACATATAAACATGTGTGTGCTCTCATTATTATTGTAAAATTAAACTTTAAGTTCTGTTTGTCTAATAACTAGTCGATGAAAAACATGTGTTATATCTATTTGTTGATCAAGAAACCGAATCGTGTTAATATATAGTTACTTCTTTCAAGAGATGTACAACTAAAAGGTGGGTTCAAAGTTCTGTATATAAATTTATTAAAACTTACGTCTCTAGAGTAATAAATTCCAAAGTTTCGCTCGACTGGCCCGCGCCAACGTCGTTAACAGCTGCAAACTTGATATAATACGTTGTATTCGGTTTCAATTTGTCCACTTTGTAAGGTCTATGTATGGACCAAGTTCTATTGATGTGGATATCAGTGATATCATAGTTGTTTGATTCGTCGTATTCAGCCGTAAAGCCGATTACCTCCGGCCCATTTACTTCAGCGGGGCCGATGATAGCGAACGTAGCAGATGTTGGCGTTGTTTCAACTATCGTTACCTGAAAATCAAATGGACCGATATCGAAATTGGTAGAACCCGTTGAACTAAACTTTAAGGTAACGAAGGTAATTTGATTAAATTAGAGTAACGTTTATTAATCCTAATCTATCTATATCTGTGTAACACATACTGTATTGTATATAGCGTTTTTTTTAACAATGACAGTTGCATCTGTCAAGGTAAGTATTACCGTGATCGAGTATCAGTTAGTGATAATTAGTATGGAGTAGAGCAGGTGCTCCCTACGCACTGATTGAGTGCGGACTGCCGTGTATCGGGCACAAATCTTTTTCATATACATTATGGCAACTCATTCACTTTCACTAAGGCTGTCTGAGCTATACGTATTATGCGAATGCGAAGGCGGCCTCTGGCCAGCGCGCTATCGCGGCTCTCCGCGCAGTCATCCGCAGATTCAACCGCGACAAGCTGCTATCCGCGTCCGCTCCGCACTCACCCATTGCGTTGAGACCCTTAGAGGAAAGTAAGAGGGGAAAGGGCAACATCATTTATCAGCCAACCGCAGGAGTATAAGCCTCAACTTCATGGTCGGTGTTCTGTGAAATCCTGATACATCTCATGAGTATTAATACAATATCTGCTGCTACTTTTCACTTCTTAAGATATAGATACTTTGGTATACTATTTGGATCTATCTCGTAAGGTTTAGCGAGCGTTTGCAATGTAAGCGTACGAATTTTTTTTTACGACATCACATTACAAATCTTTCAAATTTCTCTGCTTTTCTCTATTATCTCTCTCTCTTTATTCAGTCTGTCTATGCATTACCTTAAGCCTTATTAATAAGATCTAAGGGAACAGACAGCGGAATAGACTTTTAATTGAAAAAGGTGCAAACGAGCAAGAGGATCACCTGATGTTAAGTGAATGCTACCCATAGACATCTGCAACAAGGACATGAGTAGCTGACACGTTGCCTGCCTTTAATGGATGGAGGAGGGCGTAGACCCGAAAAACGATATTTCCTGTTCCCCGCCAACCCCCTGCCGTCCAATCTTCTTCCCGTTCCCATCCAATCCTTATGAGGAAAGGGTGGGAAGGGGAAGAGTACTCAAAATTAGGCCTCCGGCACCTCACTCATTAGACGAAACGCAAAGTACTTTTTTCACGCCTGTCTTCTGCGAGCTGCCTCGTGCCTGCGATTCGTGCTACAGATTTTCTTGTTGCGGGCTCTACCACTGTCAAACACTTTGTTTTATAGTATGTAAAGATATAACATGACTTACATTTAAGATAGCAGGTGGAACAAATCCTTCTCGTAGTGTAATAGTTTTTGTATTCATCCCATATTCATTTCTAGCTGAACATTCATAGTTCCCAAAGTACGCGTGCTTGTCTATAACAAGCGGCATGAAGTATCCAGGATCATTTGTAACTTTTTCTTCTAATATTCTATTTATTTCAACTTGGTCTGTTGTCGATACATCGTTTCCTTGGAACCTAGCCCAAACGTAACATAACTTATAACTTTCTTTTTAGATCTTATGAATCTATACGTCTCTCTAAACGAAAAAATAGACAGTTAATACGCTTGGCTTGGTTAATATTAAATATGATCCTGACTCTAAAATTTCTAAAATTAGTTAGACATGATGTTTTTTTACCTATTAAGGTTAAAATGTTTTAATTTAAGAAACAGTATTTGAATATATTAATAAAGGGTCAGTTAACTAAACCTGGCACCTACACAAATTCTCATTAGAAACAATAATATATTAAATCATAATATATAACAACTAACATAAATTTTAAACGTATACACAACCAACTTTACTAAAACCGGATTAGACTGAATATTTTGAATTTTCAATCAAAAAAAATCCTTTGATTTTAAACATACTGTATAGTGAAATTTCATCAGTATGAGTACTGTGAAGATTCTAGTTTTAGTTAATCACCACTCACTATGTAAGTAAAAGTTAAACAATTTATTATATAAGTTGTAACTTGAAATATTATATGCTTTAACCCGCAATTGCCGTCAAAATAACGAACATTTTGTTATACATTGGTTATGATTGACATATCTTTTTGTATTTACTCACCGCCAAGCAATTTGAGAACTGGGATTGCTTTCATGTGTACAGCTTAAGTTTACGGTTTTCCCGATCCAGGCCCACAAGGTTTCGGATAGCGTCTCGAAATACGGTTTATGTAACACAGACATATACATTGTCTCATTGGCCACGTCAACTGTGTAAAAATGAAGAAGCTTAAAGTTATTTATTGATTTATAATTTCAAGAGAAATTCATTCAGTTGTGTAGTTTGTTTTTTAGAAAAGTAGTCATCACCTCGCTGCCCTTATCCCACGTTTTGTGGGGTCGACACCGTATGACCGTAGTCCATACTGTATAGGTTTTGGCCCAACTTACTACTATTTCAAAATTCAAAATTCCCGAGAAACGTAGGCGACAGGCAGGCGGCTGCCAGTAAGTTACTTAATTCGAGACATTTATATCTCAATTAAGTTAATATGCCAATTTATGTAAATCACCAAAAACTCAAAAAGGCCGAATAAATGTTTTATTTCTTTTTAATTTAATTTACTGTATTTGTAACATATTGGTAGCATATCAATTTTAGTATTCTCTGCTTTTTCTCAATAGAAACAAAAATATTCCATATCTAAAATACATCCCTGCGCTCAATATTCTTATAAATATTCCTGACGTTTACGCTTCAAGTATTAAAGTATAAATATTTAAAATTGAAAAATCTCTTTCTCACCATCATTACTTGCAGTACATATATAGAAACCCTGGTGGGTCATATAGGCTTGACTGAGTGCTACTTGAAATACTGTTTCGGAGTCACTTGCGTTCAATTCGTTCCAGGAAATTCTAAAAGAAGAACATAAAAACAAATAAATAAGTACAAATATGTCCCCAAATGTCTTGATTTGAAAGTACAAATTTGGTAGAAAGTTTTCTATATTAGAATTCATCGCAACGGCGTGTTGTCAGTTGTCACGCGTACGCGAAGGAATTACTATTGTGAACATCTCGTTCGTCTCGTCGATTAGTGATGTGAAAAATAACTTACCCATTGATATCATCATCAACATCTTCTTCGAAGGTCATTACAATTCTAGGCGTCGGTCTTCCGGTAGCTCTGCATATGAGTTCAGCCGTTTGACCTTCGATGACTGTGACATTGTTAAATTCTATGATTTCTGGTGGAACTAAAACCTAGAATTTACGATCGAATTAAATTTTTCGACGAAAGTTTAGTCTTTGACCAAAATTGAGAATGTTATACTTCGGTGCTTCGGGCATGTTGGAAGGATTAATGAAAGAAGATTGACACGATAAATTTACGTAGCGATAATGAATGGAAATGTTGGTAGGGGTCATTCCAGGAGAACTTATGTCGACCAGATTAGTGACGTACTAAAGAGAGGCTTTATTAAGATTACTCATAACCGACGAGCATGTATGCCTAGATCTATTATTGTATAAGAATTGAAGAGGTGTGCCAGGATCATCCAAACGGAAATTGGTATTCTATGCCTCGGGGTAAAGGGCGTAAGTGCTTAAATTTAGATACTACTACTCACGTCAATACTAATTAATTTAGTTGCATTCCCAGCTTCATTGAGAGCGGTACATTCGTAAACGCCTCTATCTTCTGCGACAACGCTATCGAATATAATGCTATTTGCTATTTCGTGCCAAGTCACGTTAACATCTGCCGGTTCCTGAAATTAATTATATTATTCTCTAATATATACAGCGCTACGCTGATATCTATAAACTTAACCAAGAATATAATTTATTTTTATAATTATTTATATAATTTATTATAGGCATAATTGTATTAGATGAAGAAAATTTCAGACTGAATTAGTTTTAAGAATAATTGTCATAAATTAATTTAAAAAATTGAATAGGAAACCTAAGACTTATAACATTTTTATTAATTTACAAAACAATTTAATCATGTAAGGTTTAAGGCATACAATTAAAATAAATAATAATATACCACGAATTAGAATACTAACGCAAATGAAATATATTTTATATGTCAGAGTGTCGTCTGATAAGTGAGTTTCTGGAGGTCCAATTCTGTGTTGTGATTTAGTCTATTTTGTTACTATATTAAGGCAGACTGCTGCATAACTGTATTATATATTTGTTGTATCAAATTAGCACAACAATTAATACTTACAACTTCTGAAATCTTTCTCCACATATAATTAGGATGGGGCATTCCATTAGCAGCGCATTCTATAGTCAATGATCCTCCAACAACAACAGTCGCTTGCGGTGTCGGTATCAGGGCGACTATTGTAGGCATGTACGTTACCTGAGAAAACAATACTTTCATAATAAAAAAACACTTTATCAATACCTAAGAGCAGATACATATTATGTACGTATATCTTGTTTCAGAGCTAGATGGGATTCTTGTAAACAAACGTTAAAATTGTAAATTTTAAAATATTTTCAAAAACAACTTCTTCTCACATTACCTCATAACATTAGCTATCCATATTACACAATTTCACTTCACTTTCCACATAATTGCAATATTTCCAATGAATGTAAAAAAAGTGTAATGATCACCATGCATAGTAAATGACGTTTGTTTGTTTGTTTATTTAACAAGGTATACATCAGTGTATTCAAATATTATGAAAGTTTAATTACCATAACTTTGATGTCTCTATCAATACCTTCACCTGTTTCAAGATCCAATGCCGTACATTTGTATACACCGCTATCTTCTTTTGTAACATTTTTTATTACGAGTCCTCTAGAGGCAATAACTTCGTATTTGTCATCATCAGATATCTTCAATCAAAAAGATAAATTCGTTATAGGCATTACAAGATAAATTTTATGGTATTTTAATTGGAACCATATGAAACTTGGTTATTTTTAACCAAGATAGTTTAAATCTTAGTAAAATGTTAATTATTTACCTGAATAAAGCCGTCTTCATTCTTATGCCAACTTATAAAAGGATCGGTCTCACCGCGGGCTTCACAGATAACTAATTCATCTTTCCCATTGACAACGTACTGTGTCTCCGCCGTGTTAACAAAGTACATTGGATCTGTGGCCAATTCAACAAATACGTTGATACTTCAAATTATGATAAAGTATTGTGTTTAGTGGTTATGTAACATACCATAAGCTTCAACCTTAAATATCCTCGTATACTGTTGGCCATTATAAATCGTCACACACTTGTATTCTCCAGATATAGATTTAGTTACGTTAGAAATGTACAATCCGAAGGCGCCATCCAGCCATTCCGTATATATGTTTGATTTCGTACCTGATCTTATAACAATCATTAACTTTAGAAAAAAAAAAACAAAACATAAAATAATTATGAAATCAATAAAATCAATTTTACCCTAATGATACAATTTCTTGATCGTTTATGTCGAACCACTTTAAATGCTTTCCCGCGGGATCCAGTTCGTCACATCTACATTCTTGGAAAAAGGAAGTTCCCGACTTAATTTTTGCTACTTCTGTTTCTTCTTCCGTGAAACAAGATGCACACTCTGTAAGAAATTAGTTTAATGAAAGTGTAAACTAAGAACTCATGACTATTTGAAAATTTATACGGATCTTCCAATTTGTAATCTAAGCACATTTAATAACACATCTATGCGATGTAACGATACAGCTAAGAAATAAATACTCCTGAAGAAGATGAGTTGTAGTTGAAAAAAAACATAAGTTTACTAATAAGTAAAATGTGGATTTGCGAAAAGCAAAAGAAGATGTACTAGACTAGAAGACACTGACTGATAATATGCACAGCCCAAACTACTGGGCATAGATAAATTTTGCACAGATATTTCTGTTATTACTTAGGTGAGTACAAGGGGTTTTTCTAAATTCCATTTTAGTTCATCCCCTACAGATGAAAGTTTGTATTGAGAAATAATTGGATTCCAATGTAAGTTAACCTCAAATCTTTATGATCAATCATATTAATGAATAGTTATTTCATGAGTAGAAAGCCACGAGGAAATTTTCAATGAAGCGATATACACATCCTTTCAAAATTCTAAATCGCTTCGTTGGATTCTACTACTTACAATAAAACATGTACCGCTTTCCGAGATATTAATTTAAATAGCAATGGCTTCCAAGTAAGAATAAAATTATTTACGATTAAAAAAAAGATTTTTTCACTTATTTACCGAAACTCTATAAGTCACGTCTTAGCTAATAATGTTTCACACGACATCGCAAAACCTCAGTGACGAGGGTCGTCCTAATTTTTGTAATCACAACAATCTACGATCCCGTGTCAAAGTTTGACAACAACTATGCCCTTTACCACGAAAATATAAAAAAAATATAGACGCTATATAAAAATAATTGACCACCGTCTTTAATATTTGTATAAAAACTTTGTCATCGGGACGTCACACACATCTAACACAGACACATCAGTCGACATTAAATTACCAGATATAATGTCTTATTAATAATTTAAAGAATAAAATCTGGTTTATGAATGAATGAATTACCACACACGTACTCAATAAAACCAACGGCAATGTAAACAACGAATAAACTTTTAATAAGAATATTTTACCACATGCATGTCACACTGAGATCATCGCTTTTTATTATCCGAACAAATTTTAAGGCGTAGTTATTAAAGTGGGTCGTGCAAATCCAAACAAGAACATAAATCTATCATGTAACATATTAAAGTAAAAAGATCAAACAAAATGCTTCAATTATTACGATATAGGCCTCTATAGAAACGATCGCATCGTTATTTTTATATTCTTTGAATTACGACATGAGTTGATACTGTTACTTATGGTGATGAACAGATGAACTTTACATGGTGATAAACGTCCAGGTTTTTGAAATACAAAAAAAGGAAGCTTTACATAGTTTGGTCTCATCACTTTATTTAGCCCTAAAAAAAATAGGAAAATTGTATTTGCAATGAAAGATAAAATAAATAAATAAATTATGACATATATCTCTTCATTCGTTGGAGTTACCTAATAGGTTTTATTACCTCAGACAATCTTGTTCTTAAAAGAAAGAACAGGATGTAGTGTCTAGCGGAAGAATGGTTGATTACATAATTACGTTATTCAAAAAGTCAAGCTTGTTCATTGATATTACAATCCTCAAACACAACACGTGTGACTGTTATTTTTACATTCAATATTTATTTTGAAACAGATTTGATTTTATAGCAAATGACTTATTTATTGTTTGGCGTATCAGTTTTTAGAAATCTGGTTCGGGCTTCTGAAAAAGTTGCTCTTGAAAAAGTTTAGGTTTAGGCACCGTCATCATGATTGCCCTTCAAAATTAAAAAAAAAAACAATAATTATCAACAACAATAAATACTGAAGCAATCATTTTTGAAGTTATAGATAGACGAAAGTTTCTTGCAATTCTCTTATTGACAACAAGTATCTATTATCACTGAATTTACTTTGGTTTTGTGATAATAAAAATATTCAGCTCAGTTCACAATTTATTGCCAGTTTTCAATTTGCCTTGTCCGATTATAAACTGACGAATTTCACAATTGGTTGGTAAAAATAATATAACCGCAATTTTGTACGTACGAATAGTAGGTTTACCTTATTCTCGATCTTGATTGTTGACTCAGATATTACGAACTTGACTTATTCAAAGAGTCAGAGGTAATAAGAGATTAAGATGTGACATCACGTTTATTATAAAACATGACAATTCGTAGCAAGGATACCAGCTTTTTACGGCAATTTGAGCGAACCGACTCAACGGTTCTTTAACGCTGTATAATATAATTTGTGTTCCCGACACAAGTGTGTTAAGCGGTATGTCTGTCACTCGTACATTCCTTTCCAGCAGGCAAGTTGCTACAAGGTCAAATTTATTACGATATATTATTCTGCTTGTAAAAATACAGCAATTGGACTAGAAGTTAGGAATGTTATAATGACATCTGCGATATAAAAAGATAAACTTGCACAAGATTTTATATTAGTCTAGAAACCACGTTCTCTTCGCATATCGAATAATGTCATGTTCATAAATTACAATTATAACTTTAAAAACTAGTACACGTATCCATACCTTAACTGATTTAATTAGAGTTAAACGACCAAAACGACGGTTTGATATTTTTAGTATTAGTAACCATCTAATTATATAAAGTACAATCCTTTTTCGTAAACATTATCTAAGTTTCTAAATAAACAAAAACAAACGATGCAATTGAATATCAGGAACACCTAAGGAAATGGACTCCCTCCCTCCCCTCCCCGGCCCATCCCTCCTGTCCGAATTATCGGTTCGTTAGCAGGAGAGCATCGAGAGCGGAGCAGACCCCAGCAATTTAATGTTATTTCTCCCAAGTGAAAGAATTAGCACATTGAAAAACATTTTGGGGCGATGCCCTCGGGTACTCCCGCATTGAAGTATTAGCTGTTTTCGTAGTAAACTAAAATCGAAATATTGAAGAAATAAATAAATAAAATTGAAATTTTTCACAGACATTTCTGTTATTAAGTAGGCGAGCATTGAGAAAGGAACTTTCTAAATTCGTCTCCTAAATTAGAACTTTCTTAATAGTAGGGGATGGAAGTTGGTATGAAGAAAAATTTTTAAACCAATGTTGACCTCAAATCTATATGATCAATCGTAATAAATAGGGTTCAGCTTCGGCTTGACAACAGCGGGGCTGACATCGTACTTACACATTTATACTTTAGCACTTTGTGCTACACAAAGTATTAAAGTATACCTATACTATAGGCAAAGTGCTATAAATATCCCAACTTCACGCCGTCGTTTGTGAGCTAATTGATGCAACATTGCCGTTGCGTAGCTCTATCAACTATAGAATTCACAAACTATTGAACACAGTATGAAATTAGATCCAGACACTGCAAAGCCGTTGTTATAATATGTATATATGGATGTGGAATTTGATACCGGAATACTACTAGTAATATATCATGCGGTACACATTATTTTGTCTTTAAAATTCTTCTATGTTGAATTTTATTACAGTACAAAAAACTTTAGTAGAATATAGAAACATTAATATTTTTAATGAGCTTATAAGCCTAAGTGGCGTAATTCATTTTAGTAAGTGAATTTATTTCAATTTTTATTACATGAAAATTTAAAAGAAATTCATGGTAGCAATCTTCTTGATAGTCAAATCCATCAAAAGAGTGTCTCAGCCAACTAGTGTGCTTAAGATTTGGTTTGAAGGATCAAGTCAATTTAAGTTAATGTTGATTTTACTCTTCGCTTTAATTGAATACGTATTCATGTAACATTTGTATACGACTTCACTCAATAGGCTGGCTATCACACCGACATAATTAAATGAGAATATAATAGCCTTGAATACAATGATACATTACTTCCTTGTGTGATACGAGACAAAAGAAATTGAACTCGCTTTATTGAAAGATCGTGTACTTGTGTATTATTAAAGTCAAAGTCAAGTGTATTTGAAACTCTGGCGAGAGCGGTCAATTTAAAAGGCGACGATAACCAAATACCGCCCCCGATCAATGTTTTATTTTGGTAGAAATTTCAACACGTCTCTGTGTTAACACATTAACACCTAAATATTAGGTTATATTGCTGAAAGATTAGGTAATCTGTCAACATATAAGGGGAAATAATTTTAAGTCGCGAATAGTGATTACAAAACATGATGCGTCATTCCATTGCGTTAATGCGTCGTCTGAGTGAGTACTTTTGTAGTAAAGATCGGTTTCCGCTTCTTCTGGGACTGGGAAAAACCAATAAATAAATGCATTCCAGGCAGATATTAGGGTCTGTTTTCTTGCGTATTCAGAATGGTCACCAACAATAGCTTGCCAATGATTATTTGTGATAATCCTGATCAGGACAAAAGGACAACGTTTTAAAACTATTTTAGCCTTCAGCCCTTGTTAAGCATTTTTTAATTTACTTCGACATCTTGAAGTCGGTAAAAATTACGTTTGAAGATTAACAACAAAATATAGGTCAAACTTTTGATAGCGTGTTAAAAACCAGCAGTATTCGGCTGTTACACAAAATATAACTGGCAGTATTAATTAAGACAACATAGCGGCACTTGTTTTGTGCACATTCAATTAAACGCTTAGCCGTGACGAGAGCGTGTCGGCTATTCTCGTTTTATTTAGATGGACGCTGATTAACCTGCAGTTGCAGCGATAAAATGAAAACTATAATCCAATTCGCCGTTTATGTACGTAAAATTTAAACTTTTTTCTACAATTTCAAAGGTTATAATTAACACTTTATTGCAGTAGTTTTGTTTTTTACTTACTCCATTCGCTTCATCGCATTCATGAGAAGAATAAAAAAATCTGTCAGATTAAAAACCCTAAGATAACTACATTTCAACAATTACTACTACTTACTAATTCACTAATATAACTACTACATTCAAATATATATTCTTCCGAGAGAGAGAGAGAGAGAGAGAGTAGTTACCGGAGCGATTGATTCAATCGTTGTTTGTTGCCTAACAATTTCAACGATGGTGTTGGCTAAAAGTTAGCTAAGTTATGGAGAAGCTAGATTAGTATTGTAGGTATTTATGTGTAAACGTGGAATACTACTTCTATACAATAAAATTGCATGACCATATGGCTATATAAAAAACTGGCTAGTAAAGTAATTTACATAGTTGTGACTTCATTGGCTAAAGAGATGAACGAAAGTATCTCACATGTTTAATTACTTTCGCGTATTTTTAATTACAACAAGGAGTTAAGACAACAAGATCTTCCTTAAACCTCAATCCGAGCTTCAAACAGATTTCCCCTCCCTCCTTAATTGCTTATCGCCCTAAATACAGTTGGGAGTAGTGTATAGAACCCTTTATATTAATTTGCCGCCACCATGACACCAATATGGCGGACATCATTTTAGGAATTGGTAACGTCACGTTGAATTTAACGAGCTCAACTAGATGGTGACCGAACGCATCAAATAACCGTTTGGTACACGCGCCTTGTATTGTGTTGTACGCGTTTTAATGGACGGCGTTTGTCCATGGAATTTTTTTGTATCATATGATCTGTTATATTTCATACTTAGCTTCAAATTTAACTACATAGTATATTTTTGTATGGCCAATGATCAAGTCATTAACCTTAAACAATATTTATCAAGCAATCTAACTAACCTGGAAACCCATGGAAATCCGGCGCTACCCAAGATATTGTCAGATTATAAATCATTTTTAGTACAAATATTTAATAAATTACCAAAAATAATAGATAATTACATTTTAAATAAACAATGATATTACAATTTCTAGCATTATTGAAACAATAATAATAAGTAAAAAAAAATATAATCAAAGAATTTTGATGAAAATCGTAAATCTGACTGGGTGGGCCTCTTCCAACGGTGGTTTATTCGATTGTAGAGAAAAGGAACCTAATGAGTTTTTTGCTAAAACCATAAATATAAGTATTCACTTTGGCCGCACTTCCCCTAGCCTAAGTTTTGTCAATAGTGCTTTGCCCACATTACGTCTTACAAATATGAAATCAATCTCTGTTTACAATTCATGAAGAGCATGAACGTTAAGCAAAAATAACCAATAATATAAAATCGTTTCATCTGAGTTATCAAACGCACATGACTCAATTGAAGAGTGCACACTAATTAACTCTAATACCACAACAATAATAAGAATAAGTAATAGTTACTACAAGTAATAAAAAAACAGCCGACTGACTGTATGATTATTCACATTTTAATGAATTTTTTCTTCATAGAATTAAGATATGATAGATTCATAGTCATAATAGATGTGTAAAGATTTACAATTTGTTATATTCCTCATAATCAACCTCCGTTTGTATAAAGCCGCTACAACCTTTATTACGTGATTTCTTTTGCATGTAAAAATCCGAAGGAAATAATTATCTGTACTGAGCTTCGAATCCCGGACCGTTAGTTCATGTTTAAAGATCATCATCGCTCGAATCTATGAAAAAATGTAAACACAACAACATAGAACATAATGTAAAACTATGTCCAATTATAATATTGTTTAATACAGGCTCCAAGCACTCGATGAATTCGATTAACTTAACAATACATGCTCATTTTAAATACATAATACATCGACGCCTGACGCAGGGCCATGGGGAGACGTGAGACATATTTGGTTCGCGCGCAATTTCCTGTTGTACCTACCTCAGATAATTATCTAAATAAATATGACAATGACATTCAAATGGAATATGAATGACAATAGTTCGTTTTAAATAGACTACATTTTTAATGAAATAATATATCACAGATCTAGAAGCCCGTACAAAATTTTATGGTACGAAAAATAATGGGTCGAATCCGTTAATGAAGTCCTCGCCTTACGTAATAACTAAAAACAACAATATTAACGCAGAAGCGACCTATCAAACTATCTGAAATCTTAAACAGCGATCTTTTGTTGCTATTTATTGCGCATCCAGTTTTAACCTACGTAAAATACCTTCAAGTCTTATACAAATCTATACTATTCAAAGTAAAAGTATGTAGCAAACCACTGGATATATAAGGATCCAAAGGTCCGTTTGTTCCCTTTTCGTTTTCATGTATATGGGTTACAAATTTTATTGTATTTATCAAGATGTTTTATTGTATTTAAGCGTGAAACTCTCTCCAGGAAATCTCCCTTATCCGCTAATTACTTAACACATTTATGATTTTTTTTTTTAAACAGTCAACATTAAAGTTAAAATAAACTTAGTTTGGAATACATTAAATAACAATGTACTTTTACAAAGTACTTTAAACAAAACATGTTTATATGTACTTACATCATACATTTGAAACCATTAAACTGTGTTTTATTTTCACCCTTGCCTTAGATTTTCAAGGAGTAAATGCCAATTATTACAAACTATTTTAATCTTCACTACCCTAAACTAAGAATAGCAAAATAACACGCAAAAATGAAAATGTCCATGTTTAAACAAAATACTGTGAAGGTTAAAAAAGTATTTTACATTCCTTCCTGTGTTTTATGAGGATAAATAAGGAGTCTCATTTAATTAAATAAAAAATTGTAATATAATTTTTTATCCTGTCCCAATTTCGTATTTCTAGACGAAATAATTTTGCTATTATTTGAAACAAGAATCAGATAGGAGAAGCATATTTTCGTGAACATTCCATGGAAGAATCGATCAGTAAGATAATTGAATTAAATAAAAATAACATGTAAGTTGTAACATATAGATAAACATAGAATAAACATAATCAAAAAATAAACCTTAAAAGTTAGTAAGTGTAAACGTTCCATGTTGACAATATTTAAATTAAATAATAATATTGTTATCACTGATAAAAAGAAAACGTAAAAAAACTCACCCCTAAAACTGGATAAAAGCAAAACAACAGAAAAACAACTCAAATATACTTTCATCGCCATCTTAACATCGATAATTTTAATCGATAAAAATCGTAAACTTTTTTATCGAACTATTAAAACTTTATATAGTGATAAACGAAACTCTACGCATTAATGCGCATCCCTACTGTCAGTTAGCGGTTAGATTGACGACTGGCGTTAGACGTTCGCTCGAGTCGGCTCGCGCTCAGGAACGGGACGCGTATGAGACCGTAAACATCACGATTATTTTTAGAGCCTGAGCCTGTAACAATGCAGTCGATAGTTCAACAGGAATGTCGTTACGTCGCCATTAAAACGGATCGAAAGTATGCAGATACGGAAATTTTAAACTCGCGCTTAATATAGAGAAGAACAATGCACTTTTTTTTATCTAAAACGTAAAAGTATTAAAGCATCATCAACCTATTATCAAATTACGATAAATACTTTTAAGAATACTAATTAGCTTATTGGAAAAAGTACATACTTAAACATATCCTCGATTATAAAATAGAATCGATTTCTATTTTATCTAGGTGTATGAAGGATTCCTGTTACCAATCCTTTCGTAATTGAAGTGAAAGTTTACCTAAGGCTTTAGGAATGCAACAACCTCCACCACACCTGCAAACAAAATCACAAATGTCTGCTGACTACCGTAGTGTAAACTCTATATACATAATTATGGCATTTACGATCAGGAAAAGTTAGGTTCGACTATGACTTAATAATTATTATTAATACAAATACCACCCGCCGTTTCCGGATAATTCATTTAAAGGATGATTTATAACTATCAAGCGTTAAAGAAAAGCAGGATGGAAAATTCTAGGGTATTATTCCACCACCACTTATGAGCGGTATTGTCCAACTAATGCATAGGAATTTTTTACATAGTCTCTGGCTTTGAAAAAACCTTTTGCGTTATACTGAGGGCAATGAACAAGAAAGCCATCCCCCTCCTAAAGAGATCGCTTCTTGTTACAAAAAATGAAGGTTCGCGAAGACGAGAAGGGGTAAAACACAATTCTTCTCCGCGGTAAAGCAATCTGTTTCAATTAATTAGTACTTATCAACGCAGCATCCCTAAACAAAACTTCGGTGCTTCCTCAAATTCGGGATCGTTATAAATTTTATATAATGTTTACATTTGAAGTTTATCTTGTTTGTTATTAAATGTAAAGAACAGACAAAAGTCTGTTACTTACATTCAATTAATTTAAAAAATCGTTTACCTAGAGTAATTTCAATATTATTTAAAAAAATAAAAATATGAAAATTCGAGCGTGATACAGAAATCTTGACACACTGTTGCTCGTATTGCCATCATTTATTAATTAAATTTTGAAACATTCGACCTCTCGTCCTTTTGGAAACTAATATCTATAATCAACATCTGCGGCGCCGAGACCGAGCGTTTGTCGGCTCCGAATGGATCGTAATGAAAATCATACCCTAGTGATCCAAATGTTATTAATATTGTCCAAGTTTAATGTCTTTAACTTTCTTAGCTTTAACTTCTATAGAAAGGTTTTTGCCCTATGAATGTTACCTTCAAGTCTATTGATATTAATACATATTTATGTATGGACTCATGGTCTGATAATAAACAGGTTTCTTATTATTATGGGGTGGTTAAAATTTTGTTTCGGTCCGGTTGGGTATAAATATATACAATATATAAATACACAACTAAATATATCCCAACCAGACGGGAGGCCCTCGGCAGGGGATACCAAACTGCCAAAAAAATATATTGAAAAAGACCCACAGCAAGCTTGCAACTAAACCTTCTCCAGCTCTCAGCATTTTAGAATTTATTAATTTATTAGTATTATTATTTATAATTAGTATTATTAGTCACTTTAGAAATAGAACACAACTAACCCTTACTAGTTTAACTATTGCTTGCTGTTAAAGGACACACATACACGCAGTACTTAATTTCAAAAAAAAACAATAAATCTGACTGCCCCTATGACACTCCAAACATACGAGCAGATTTACTAATGCTGTATACATTAACTTAAATACTACTGAAGATTTTTAAT
>JWHW01036829.1:11036-21649 GCA_000931545.1 Papilio glaucus | reverse complement strand
AAAATACAAATGTGAGTTTATTTTATAAAAACAAAACAACAATATAATGTTGTTTCACATATTTATTATTTAACTAAATCAATTAACAATTTATCTTCTAAATGATTGTAATTGTAAAACTCATTAATGTTTGATATTTGAAAGAAGAAACAGACTGACGTATCAACGCACAGTATAAACTACTGGGCGTAGAGACACCTAAAAAAAGATATTATAAAATCCTCTAAAGGGCTAAAGTAGGGGATGAAAGTTTGTATGGAGAAACACGTGCGAAGCCGGGGCGGGGCGCTAGTGTGTCATATATATGTATGCGCATAACTGAATGTAGTGGAAACGTTTAATAATTATTCATCATAGCGCAGTCCGCGGAAAGCAACGGGGTTTGAAATTGTATTCAACAATGCTATAACCGCATTTCCCAATTAGGCGTTCGTAATTCATTAGAGATTGGCAAATAGCCCGAAACAGTTTCCTTCGTTGTGGAATAAATAGCTCGGTTGTGTTATAATGATGTATGTAATAGAAACTTTATATAAAAAGGGTTTTGAATTAATTGCATATAACACACAGTCTTGTTTATTTTGTATTCCCTGCTATACTTTAAATTGCTTTTCTATATAGAAATATGGTCAGTATGTCATGTAACATTACATAGGCAAAAAAATATGTATTAAAACAAAAGAAAAAAATCACAGATAAAACATAATATAATGGTCAAACATATTATATTTATAAAATCACCTTGTCTCTCAATTCGCACACTGATACATGGCGTTTATTATATATTTCAAACTGGAATGGGTGCATATAGTTCGAATTCCATGTTTTCTGTTTACGTATGTATGCACATTACATAAGACTACGCTTTTTACATTTTAAACTATGTGGAAAGTACCACGTAAGTTGAAGGGATTTATTGTTAACAATTTATAAGAGCTCTTTCATTTCCTCGCAAGACCACGGAAATTATTCAGTCCGCCTTCTTACTAATACAGAGCTTGCAATAAATATGCTTGTCATATATTTTACACTGTACGCGCTCATCTACGAGAGACATTTATAGTTCTTCAACTTTTCAGCCGACATTCACCCACTGCTGGACGTAGACCTCCGCCATTGACCTCATCCAGTGGGCTCTCGCAACGTTGCCCAGATTAGCGGTACATGTGGGAGGCCTACCTACACTCTGCGACAAAACTTTAGCACACTATACATTTTTCATTATAACTCTTAATAAAAAAACTTTCAGCTGTAACATTCTAGGATTTAAAACGGCTTGTCAAAGTGTTTATATAAACGTTACTAAGAGACATCTACAAGAAAAAACTGATTGATATTCTTGATTTTTATTTCAGTAATGAGTCATATCTTCCGCTTTTTTTACAACTTCAATCAGTCTGTTTGCCAGTGTTTCATATGGGGTTTTAATATAATTTTGATCTAACTTTCCACTCATCTTGGATAGCATTTCTAATAGTGTAACATTGTTATATGGTTTACCATTTGAGTACACAGCACATGCCAGTTTACCTCCATAATTCCAGAAGACTCAAAAATAAATGTGATTAAGAATTGATTCTTATGTTTAATTGCGTAAAATTATTTTATACTTTTAAGTGCATTTGTTGTTTTTGAATATATTTTTTTTGAAGTCGGTTTTGTTATTGTTTAAAAGTTTTTTGTATAATATAATTTTAGATTTTATCTTATTTAACTTTAAAACAACTTCTTTTTTGTAATAGCCTTTCGTTTTATGTAATAGTAATGACTTATAATAATTATAACTTTAATTTAAAAATAATGAGAATAGTTGTTTACAAAATCCGTGTTATTTTAAAATTTATTACACAATGTGTCGACCGAAAAATATGAATAATTAAATGATCAGTCAATGACCTCGTGTTTTATAGTTTCAAAATCATTTGCTTTGTTTTGAAAATCAAATTTAGACGTTGCGTATTTGAAATAAAAGTTAAATTGAGTTCTCAGTGTTAGTAAAACAAAATTATGCTTTACAAAGGCGCATCGTTGCCGCACTAACTGAGTTGTTTAAACTTTTTTAACAAAGCATAGGTAAGTAAATTATAAACTAAATAATACATACATTTACTCAAATAAATTTGAAAAAGTAGTTAGTAGTAGTGGTTTATATCATTATTTATTTTCCTGACAACTATAAAATTACTTGATGATGTAAAAGTATGACTTTAAAGCGCTCGGCTGTTGAAACCAAGCAGCTTTGTATTTAATTAAGTAAGAGTACCCTATCTTTGACGTTTAGCTTAAACCATCATGTTTTAGGCTAAGGAACTCATTTAATTTATTAACGGTCTGAACCAAGGCTCCCTCTACCGAGGGAGCGAGCTAAGTTACTCTTAAAGAGGCTTAGGCTAGGCGCCTTCTGCGCCCTGCCGCCTCAAGCCCTACGTAGCTGTAGATGCCTCATCTAGGCAAATAGTGACAAGTCATTCAATAAAAAAATCTATTCTCAACCTCTAAAAGATGTAAAATGCATACTGTAGACATAAATATATACATAAAAACACACACAAATATATAATTTAAAGAGATATCATTTTTTAATATTAGTAGATTATTGAAGTAATTTACTAATATTTCTTTTAACCATTCCATGTAAGCTTAAAACCGTATACTAGGAGATGGTTCACGACAATAGTCGAATGTTTGACCCACTGCCTCATGATCGGCAGTCCGTACCCTGAACCATTGGGCTATTGGCGCTTTCACGCAAGACAGTTTTGGGCCAAATATTAAAATTATAAGTGTATTTTTTCTAATAGTTTACGATATCTAATAACAGAGCAATATATTTGTCTTATAAAGAATGGCATATTTAATATAAAAAAGAACATTAGGTTCGTTTAGTGATAATAAAACGTTCAATGTTTCCTTCAAGCCATTGTATTGCAAATACTTAAAATTATTTCTGTATTTTTCCGCTGGAGTTGGCAGAAGTGTAACATTAAGCCATATAGTTAAGAGCCTCACGGGAACGTAGTCATACGTATTTATCACGACGTGTTAATTAAACAGAGAACGTGCTCTAAATCATTATTGTGCGCAGCGTCGGAAAATGGCAGAGCTTTCAGAAATGTGAAACGTTAAATCTTGCTTTTATTCGTCCGCTACCCTTTGAGTTACTTGGACATATTTTTTATTTGTTTTGTCTTTTTGTTGCACGTTAAGCTAGCGACTGTCATAACAATCATGCAATGCAATAAGATTTTATTTATTCTAACGTAAAATCTTTAAATACGTCCCTGCTGTGGTGATGCAATTTTCTGCAAGCTTTTCCTGATTTTAATGCTTTTTGCATACTCTTCACGTTTAGTCAAGTCTATCGGAACTACATTGTTGTTCGGGATACTTTTGCTGAAATCCAACAAGGTTGTGCAGATTTCAAGATTCCGAACTACTTAACTATCTTAACCATTTAGATTTCTATCCAAATCCAAGGCGTAGTAAACGACACATAAAATGCTTTTAATTTTATTAATGCAGTATCGAGATTTAACCCATCCTTTCTCCATCACAGGCTGTCTAGACGCTCAGTGGATCTTCATATTTTCGATGCGATGCTCTTTTACATTCGGACGCAGCATTTTATTGTGTCCTTTACAATGCATGGAGCTAAGGATGAAAACAATCTGCTGACGCGAGTTTTTCAGTCTGGTTGTGACATTGAAAGGAGATCGTATAAGCAACTGATTTTTCATGCGCATTTCTCTGTGTTGTTTCTTTTTTCAAATATTCGACATACTAGTAAAATGCGCCACATTGTGTGGGCTAAAATGGTAGTGTCACTTACTTGATTTGTACTCACTAAAGAGACTGAATAAGAAAGTGCTAAAGAATTACGGATATTTCACATGATCTAAATTATGTCAATGATAAATGACTCAAATATGCATCTTCACTGCGACAGCACAGTTACAGCCAGCGGTAGCAGTAGTTTTCCAACCGAATGGTTCCGGTTCGACCACGACCTCACAGAAAACTGGCGTGAAAAAGAAGTATTTTCATCTGAAGTGTTGCTGGTTTTTTTTCCTACTGTCATTTTCTTTGTGTACTCCCAATCCAATCCTTATTGTGTTGAGGATGCGGGTAGCAATAGTCACTTAACATTATCATAAAATTATAAAAAATGCAATTACCAGTAGAACTAAAAGCTATCTGTCTTGCCTACAACTCTGCTTGTTCTCGAAACCATAGTGACATGATGACTATGTGTTATTTCATAATAATTTATTATCATAATATATAATCATAATAATTTTTATTAGTGCGTCAATATGACTCCATTAAAATAGCACAATTATTGGTCTGGTTTCAACTTTAGGAAAAATGTAAATTTAACAAAAACAAACCTTATTTTAAAGGTCAACGCAGTACGACCAAATATAAATGATTAGTACACGAGTAAGTACAGAGGTCGGCAAACCCATGGGGGTTGTTAACTCGGGGTGGTCGCCGTGCAACGGGAGAGCGGCGACGCGACGGCGCGACGACGTGGCGCGACACGTGACGCATCCGACACCTCCCTGAACTGGGAGTAAAGCTGGCAGCCTCCACCACAAGTTGACTCATAGATCGGTATATAGAGGGTTTATCTCTGTAAAGATTAGTCACAATAATTTAATAGAATCACATTCTGGTTAAATTATTGATTAAAAACTAATTTTTCATGGTCAAATCAGTTTCTCATCACCCCTTCCTTACGCTATAAATTTTAACTGTACATGTTAGTAATAGTTTATCTTTAATCATAAGGATATGTATTTCTGCTTGATACTTGCAGTTTTCACCTAGTAATAAATATCCTTCACCTACGAGGAAGTAATCGGAAATCCGCTGACTTAATTAATTATTTTCTTTTAATACAGTTATAGAAAAGGTCGTAGTTTCAAAGTGATAGAGCAAATGTTGCACCAGTAACGGTTAGTTCAAACTTGTAGTTGACATAAGAAAGGTTACTTTTAACTTTTTATAACAAACTAGTAAAGAAAGAAAATCCCTTATATTAATTTCTCGAAAAAATATTCAGTATAATTTTCTCGAATAAATCTCAAATGACTCACAGGATTTCCGAATGAGATGAGTCAAATCCGAGTGGGAACCTTTTCTTTGGTGTTATGAATCACTAACGTAATCTATTTTACTGTAGTTTTGATATCGATTACTCTTTGTCTAACTTCAGTCAGTTTTTATAAACCATTTTCGTCTTAAAACTATACTAATAATAATGATAGATTAGTTTTTCGTATTCTTTGCAACGAGTTAACTCTGAAACTAGTTCAGTGATGGTTTTATATGAGAATTATTCAAGAATGACTACTACTCTGCAAAACGCGTACGTTTTACAGTCATCATTTATTTGTTCAAATCTAGTTTCGAACAGAAGTAAATTTAACGAAATACGTGTTTTTTTCTAATTTGGAAAATGTCACATAACTTTACAAAACAAATATATCAACAATGCATTTAGTGTAAAAAAACTTCTTACAGCAGCGTGCATTGCAGCTGAAAATGAATTTAAAACTACTTGTAGCAACATTATGTATAAAATAGTCTTACAGTTAAACGTGCTATGCTAATAATAAGCTGGTAGACTTTTTGCTTGAAAATTCGAAACAATTATCTACTCCGAAACTGAAAAGGAGTCATTCTTACAACAGACGCCATCTTGAGGAAGTCGAGAAACAAAGAATTTTTTTTTACGCGGCGTTATCAACGCTCTCGTAATCTTACCTTTGAAAATGGTTAAATAAGGTTATATTTTAATCCGAATCATATATTCTTATTTCTCCAAACGCCTCTTTCAAAACCATTAGTTCACATTTCTCTTCAAACGATATGTCATTTTTTCAAGTAATTGCTTGGTTAGTAAAAAAAGTATTTATTTATCTACACCGATTCATACCAGTTTTACTACATGATTGGGACACATCCGAACTGACCTAAATTCAGTCTGAATTATTCTGAAAAATGTTTTTTTTTTTTAAGATACCTAGTGAGAAAAGAACCTTAACTTATTAGGATTCAGAATAATGAGAAATTTTAAATAAACTTTGGAAACTCTGTTAATTAAATTTAATTTAAAAGTGCAACACAAAAAATTTGTAAAATAAGTTTTGAAAATGGTAATTCTTAAAAGGAACTCTTACTACGGAAGTACTCATTCTTAATTTTAAAAGTGTGTTAAAGCCCTCAGTGATTTCAAACTATTCAGACCGTGAATACGAAATGAATGTAAAATATTATTGTTGGCTTAAGAGCAGAGCATTTTGGAATAGTTCCACGTAACGTCTGCTCGCTCCGAGATAGTTACTTCCGTACAGATTCAGCTGGATAGTTTTAATTTCTTTTTCTAGCATTAAACACGGCATTCATTTTCGTTTCATAATGTACGACTGTGAAAAGAATGTGCTTCGTTTAATGTAAACTTAACATAACATTTATTAAATGTTTTTTATTGCAAAAGGTGGCAAATGAGCCAGTTCACAAGATATTGTGACTGCAACCCATTGGCATCAGAAACAAGCTAATGAGTTGCAGATGCATTAAAAGTCTGTCCATTAAAGGCACCTTTATTGGACAGACGATGATAAGCAAAAAAAGATATTTCCTTTCCCATGATCCATTCCCTCCGACGTCAAATCCTTCCTCCTCCCATCCTTTCCATATTACAAAAGGATAGGAAGGGGAGAGGTCCCTGCAGTGGAGAACATTCTAAAAAAGCCTGACTGTCCGGGCCACCTTGGAAGCTGTTAAGTACCCAACACCACAAATCAGTCATCCATATAGAACCGCGCTTAGGGTAGCCTGTTAAGTTTGTAAAAAAAATCGGTCATTGAACACACTCGAGCGCGCCGGATTAAGTTAGGGGTTGTTTACATATTAATAAGTGTGCATTTCAATAATCTGACGGTTTTAGAGCGACACAAAGGAGTGCGGGGATCAAAAACCGTCACCTGGACATCCTCAAGCGCAATCAATTTTTTATTGTTTTAAAGTATAATTCAAGCATAACAAGACAAGATAATTGGACAATTTCAACGAGCCGAAGTAACCAAAATCATAAATAAAGACAATATAAAGAAAAATGACAAAACTTTTTTTTTTCATTTTACCATCTAATTTTCAAAATCCAATAGGTTCCCATGACGCTCAAGGAAGTACAAGTTTAGCAATGTCGGCTTCAGTCCTATAAGGAGAGAGTCGCACACCGTGTTATGGAGGGAGGTGTGTTTGATGTCTCTTTCATATTAATGTAACATAATTATAATCCGTCGTTTCTCCTCTACGAGGAACCAGAAATCCAATAAATCCCTAACGTAACAAAACTTACGAACCTATTTGATGCGGCCTATAGGAGCGTATATAAATAGTTATTTTTTTACATCTTTTCTCCATATATTGATATGAAGTTACTATATTTGATCAAGAAATAAATTCTAACGAATAAATGTTCTAATTTAAATATGGAACATTCTGACGTTTCGAATAGCTCTCTCCAAAAACTGGCATCATCATTTAATACCAAAACTAGTGCGTCCTTTCGAGCTTATTTTTTAAATAGATTTATGACAATCTGTGGGTATTACAATTATTATTAGAAATCAAAACAATAGTATCATAATGATCACTGACGACGTGATTTATGCGCATGATCTTGGCATCAAATTAGCAACACTGATGAGGCGATTCACCCGCTCCGGCTATCGCTATTAACGAACCAATTCGACTGCTGACATCCGATTGCTTTGAAGCCATGATCAGGCATCGATTAACGACATTGTATACAATAGGGAATTATAAATTCAAGTAGTAATAATATATAGCTCAGTATTTGACCTGAACCTCGTAGTTTTTAATGGTGAAAAGGCAATCAAGCGGCTGACCTGATATGAAGTGATCAAAATGTGTACATACATAATTTTGTGTACATTTAATTCATTATTTATTCATAAATCTATTCATTCATAATCTAGAAAACGCTGTAAATTTTTTTTAAAAACTGTAATACTTGAAAAAAATATCAGATGGTTAAAGTCTAAATGTCCTATACTAAACAAGCAATAGGTAATTTAAAGAACCAAAAAGTCCGACTCACTTTAGCCCTATGATACTCCGAGGAAGAGTAAGAATCTATTGTCACCTTACTCTTCAAAACCGGTCAAGCCATGTACGCAACAGGTGGTCATAATACAACGAACTTACTAGATATACATACACATATATACATAGTAGTTGGGGGCTACTACATCACATATATACTCTAGAAAAACATTACCCTCCTGTCAGTCGGCACATAAGATTACTGCGTGAATTATTTACCTATAATTTTTTTATATAATTATTTTGCGCGGCTGACGTAGTCTTTCTTATCAAGGCAATGAACGGTGCGATCGACTGCCCCGAGTTACTTGAGCAAATAGGTCTGGTTGTCCCTATGGTGGCGCTTCGCAAGCGCACTTACAATCTTTTGCACACGCCTCGTGTAAAAAGTAATTACAGGCAAAATAGTTATTTAATTCGTGCGTGCAGGTGTTATAATGCAATGGCAGATGACCTCGATATTTTTAATACGTCTGTGGCTAAAACGAAAAGGCTGTTTAACGACCGTTTCTTTAAAATACAATAATGTATCTAACTTGTACTAAATTATCTATTGTGGCAAAATTTTTATTTTTTGAATTTTGTACTGTCATGTTTGGTTCTCTTCTAGTTTCTTTGTGCATGTTAATATTCCGATAATTAATTATAAGTAGCTACCCATTTGTGAAAACTTTTAATTAGCCATTAGATAATGTATAAGCATTTTATGCTTTTTAAGTTAGCTGTTAGTTTTCCTTCAAAAATAAAATAAAATAAAATAAAATAAAATAAAATTTTGTTTATAGAAGATAAATTGGCATCAATAATGAATGATCACTTGTTCTAATGTTGATACAAAAACCAATCATTGGTAAATGGCAGCCACAAAAGGCAAAAACACGAACATTAATTTGGCGTCGCTCTTCCTAATCCGATGTAACACTGACGCGATAAGAACTTTGGATTGGAATCGTTGAGAGGAAACGTTCAATAGACTGGAAAGATAAAACTTGTTAGTAGACTGTATTTGTACTAAAAATTATGTACCGTAGCGTTAAAGTTAAACGTAATTAACAGGAAAATGATTATTATTCATTCATGTCAATGTTTACAGCTGATTTCTTTTGTGATATACGAAGGATTTAATTCTGGCCTATTTTTGTTTAAATATGCTTAGAAACGTTTACTAATTTATTAAAATCACAATGAAGTATGTAAAATGTATGTAGGCAAACCAAATTATTGATTTGTGCAATTGATTTTAGATTTTTTTGTTAGAATTTTCGTAATTTTCCAAATCTTTTTTAATATCATAATAACAGAAACTGAAAAAACAATCATAAACCATAAATATATGGATTTAAAATGTTTCGGATTCGTGTACATGTTATAAAATAATAAGATAACATTAATTCTTAAACTTACAGATGTAGAAGACACTTGTATCTTTTTATTTTTAATAGTAATAGTATCTAATAGCGTATAACGACCTTTACTATATTCGTAAGCGTCGTTAAATTTTTCACACTTTTTTGTTGACTGTACAACAAAGTTTTGTAAACAAACTGTTTTGTCTATCCCTTTTACGCATATAGTTTCCTCCATTTTACTCCGCTCCTAAGTTATATAGCGTGATGTTAAATAGCCTGACAAATGTCGTAATAGCTCAACTTGTCAATTCAAAAAGAATTTTTAAAATCTACTAGTTCCTATGATTAGCGCGTTCAAACAAACAAACTCATACGCTTTATAATATTAGTAAAAACATTTGAATGGCTAAATACTTTTCTACATATATTTTGCAAGTAATGTACGAAAAGTTTGCGTCCTCCAGCCATAACCAACACTGATGAGGCAATAAATGCGGCGTGGGCAGGAAAATAAAAGCATTCCGTGATTGTCCCACGGGGGTTCTTGTCAGCCCCCGCCGAGCTTCGGCCCTTTAATTGTATGTTTCTGAACGCATGCCGACATATACTGCAATTTTTTGAGGGAAAATAAAAGCTAATTGGAATTTGTGGCCTACCTACCTACCTTTGAAGCATACCTTTCTCAATTTTAGTCACAATATCCACTATCATGATAGTGTAACAAATTGAGAGACAAAATGTTAGAGTAGAAAATGTTCGCCATGGGTTAATTAGCTTAAAGTATTGAAGTATGTAATGTATGTGGATAACAATGTAGCAACATGGATAGGTCGTGCAAAATATGTATCGACAATCTGGTCAAGTTATAGGAGTACATTTATATTTATGTTAGGTTCAGATCGTAAAGAGGACGCGATTTGGATAATGATGATGATAATGCTACACAATATCGTATATTATTAAAATCATCGTAGAAACAACGCAAAAATGTTACACTAAAAGTAAAAATTGCACCTATTCAAAATAGAAGCTGGAAGCTACTAATGCAAAATGTTTTAAAAACTAACAAAACATAGCGTACATAGATATACAAACACAGCGAGCTGATCACTGACACACTGGCGG
>JWHW01036821.1:66755-81917 GCA_000931545.1 Papilio glaucus | reverse complement strand
ATTTACATTAGCCTTACTAAATGTTCTCGTAAAGAAACTTGATATTTTTTTTTATTAATTTCAAGCATTAAGCAAATAAACGAACGGTTTCCGAGTGCATCTATGATGAAAGGAACATTTTATCTTTCCGAAATTAACAACCATGTCGTGCGAGGGCGCCGTATTATAGTTTTCTTCCCAATATGGTGTCCCTTGGGTGCCACATGTGTACACTCAGGAAAGTGATATCTGAAAGTCTGGGGCAGGAATACATATGAAGATGGAATAATCTCACAATACATTTACCATTTAATTGTATTTTAATAACATTTAGAATCGAATGTGTGTGCATAAAGCTGTTTACCTTAATTGTATTTTTGAAGGGAAAACTTCTTTAGCCGCCTTAGACGATATTTGATAGGGGAAAATCGATTCGGAAGATCGATATGCTCGACTTGCTACATGTTTATTTGAATTTGGAACAATCTCGACAAACTTTATGTCATTAATTTTTCTTATCTTTTAATTGTATTGTTAAGACACAAGTATTTTTTGTGAATTATTTATTTATTTTCGAACTATTGTCTCGCCTATTTTGAATGTAGACTTCTCTCGGCAGTCCGTATACAACCTTACCTTTTTCTTATACAATGTATATAAACGTTACTCCTGTCCGTGTATGTCTAAAGAACACTGAATGTCCAACCAGCGATTGTGATTCGTACCTTGTGTAAAAAAAATAAACTTGCCCTTGACACTGACACTGCATCGTAAATATGAATTCGTTGCACACGTTGTTAATTCATTTTAAATTCCACAAGACGGGAAGCTCTACGGACAGCCTAACTTTCCGATAAAGGCTTGTATTAGTTATTCTATTAAATGAAGTCGGGGAAGTTAAACAATTGTAACTTGTAACACGATCCCGATGGGACTCATTAGAGGCGCAGCGCACGTCTATATGGCTTACCTTAATCGACTCCCGGGAGATTACCTAACTTGATTAATTATCATATAACACAGTACTGCATTGTGTGACGTGAGTACTAGATTTATTGTTAACAGCATGGCTGAAGTATTCTACGTTTCTTAAAGGATTCTACATCCAATGACTTAGAATTAAAACATTCATAGTTATGGGGTGTGAAATTCAAAGACCATCCGCAACCAAAGATCATGCATTAACACATAGACAGATGTAGGTAAATTATGACTAAAATTATAGAGAAAAAGAAACCATAGATATGTGATATCGATATTTCCACGATACTCTCAAAGGATCACGCCTCTTGTTTGTCGATACATTGAAAGTAACGGTGGCAGTACGTACAACACAATGTTATCTAGCTAAGCGGCGAGTAGCACGTGCTCGCTCTCCAGCAAATATATCGATATCGACATATGTATGTACTCATCGTTTAGCTTTCATCGCCCTGCTACAGCACTAGTGTCAACCTTTAGATACGACACAAGCCGCATCTGTTTTATCCGTAGATATTGCAAAGAGAATTCTCTCTTTGATGTTAAGACATGTTTGATCTTATCTAGACTGGAATAATATATTACTATACTAAAGCACTCAGACACTACAATGCCTCAGCAAGATAATTCATTAGACTTTATTTCTTTAACATGTCATTAGCGAGGTAAAATGTACTATTAAATATTTCACGCAGATTTGAAAAGGCTAAGGTGTGAATACGGCGGTCTTCTTCATTTCTTCCTTATTTATCCAGTAATATGCCATCTTAATATCAATTTTAGAGAATGTTTTCATGTCTTTCAGCTGATATGTGAAGTCTATACCTTTGGTACTTCTATTGGGTAGTGGTCTGGTAATCGCGTTAAGGCCTCTGTAGTCCCCACACATCCGTAACGCTCCGTATTTCTTCTTCACAACGTTCAGTGGGCTCGCCAACAGTTTGTTGCACAGTCAACAACTAAGTTTCCTTGAATTATTATTGTCTGTCAATTGTTTTTGAAGGCAATGCTGTGGAGAGATATATGACCATAATCCACTTGTAAACATAATCCGTACAGTCGAGGTTAACTTCGGCCAGATTGAAATGTCTTCAAATTGTATCTGTCATCAGATCAATCCGCAAGCGAATCCGACACCGACACCGACAGCGACACCCGTGGCTGTTGAACAATTTGTCAGTTTAACGCTCTAATTCGTATCGACACATAATACTTATTGTGAAATGTCGGATTGTTTTCATTCTATTCGATATATATAGATTGGCACAACACCGTTCGACCATCATACATCAACTGTCAGTTCGCAAAGCAACTACAACCAACTGTAAAATATTAAGATGGCTCCAAGTCTAGTATTCCTCTTTGGATTAGTCGTGTCTGCGACCTGCACGGTCCTGCATCAAGTGCCAATACCGCTGTACGTGCCCATACAATACGAGGAGCCGGCGCCCAACTACAACTTCGGGTACCAAGTCAACGACCCACACACCGGAGACTACAAGAGACAGCAGGAAACCAGGATAGGAGGCACCGTGCTCGGCCAGTACTCGCTCCTACAGCCCGATGGAGTCACCAGGACTGTGGAATACAGAGCCGACGACCACAACGGATTCAACGCAGTCGTGAACAATGAGGGAAATCCGAATATCACTCCCGAAAGACAATTCGATAATGGAAACGATGAGTCCGGAAGACAGTCCAGCTCCAGGCCTCAAGTGGAGCAGTCGTGGCAAGGACAGGGGCCTAATGATCACCAGAGCACACCAACACCATTGACTATCTCACACACCTCACTCATACATGAATCCTATTCGAAAGGGCACAACTCTTGGGCTTAAAAATTTAATTACCAAGACCATAAATTCAAGGCAATTTTGAATCATGGAGAGAAAATGGACAGACTTCTGCATGGATTATATTACATCTCTTTAAACCCTATTTTGTTTTCTTCCTAGTAATTGTTATTTATGTTGAGACAGGATGGGTCGGGACCAAATGGTATCGGGACTGATTTGACGCTGGCTGGTATAGCTGATCGTACTCCTTTTTTATTTTTCTAAATACATGCATTTTAAAATATAACTATTTCGTTATTAATTATCTAATATATCTTCCTATATTAAGTTTCTGTAAGCGAAGTGGATGCTGGTTTCATTCGGGCTTATGTTTCAACAACGATATCGATTGAAATAAACTAAAAAGAAGACATAGCGTCACAGACGTCACGTTGGCTTTTTCCTAATTATGTAGACAATACACCAGCAGAAAACAGGTGTGTGGAAAATATAAATGCTTGTTCTTTATGTGATTCTTTAGATTACAGCAACATCATCATCTCTTTGCTCTTTTCCCGCTTACGTGGGGTCGGCACAGTATGACCAGTTTTGGGTATAGTTTTTACGACCGGTCTCCTGACGCCAAACCCTCCTTGGAAATAATTGGTTGTACTTAAGTCATATTCTACCAGCGTGAGAAAAACAATTCCAATGTGCCATCCTAATTCAAATGCCCCGAGGACCGTTATTGGTCGGGCGTATCGCTTCTCGTCAGGCTCGCCGTTATACTACGTATCGCTTACCGGCATTCATCCCTTCTGCGTTATTCCATCTTCATGTAAGTCCGCCAGAATCTCTTCTGTATTCACCGGTTTACTCTTGTTGTTTTCGAACCAATCGAGTTCAGAATGAGAAAGCCGCATGCGGTAGACATTCAACACAGCATTTACATCACCTTGCAGACTATTTTCTCAGTTTGTATTATCGTCCAACCCTTGTCAATAAATGAGCGATATGATAATGCATAACGCAGAACGCTGTTAGAAGCGTCCTGGTCGCTGAGGACTGATTCAGTGGTTTTCTAAGACATTTGTATAATATTAACAAACTAATATTAAAATACATCCCACGGAATAATTAAATTAACAATAAATTGAGACACATCGTTGGATGACTCTTTGGATTGTAGCATATTTCTAGTTTCAAAAGATCATTGTATGGATGTATTTACAGTCTTTTGAAATTCTAAAGCTCTAAATAAAAGTTAAATAAAGGTAAATGCTTTTACATATCCTTTTACGAAAATACTCTCAGTAAATAGAAAATATAACCACGAAAAACAGTAGAAGGTAATGTGCACACGTGAAACAGTTTTGTAAATAAGCGTGCAAACTTCTCCCACAAAGTTCTAAAAGACACTTTCACCGTACTCACCGATTCAGCCTTTCTCCGGGACTTGGGTTCATACCGCTCTAGCAATAAGACTTAAAATCCTTTATCCCTGTGAAACAAATAAACGGCTGCCAGCTACTCTTACTCACGTTATTTCCATAAAAGTGTTTAAGGAAATTCGAACAAAACGAACGCCCGAAATTGATTACGAACAATTGAGTTAGGTGAGATTATACAATTCTGATCGTACATTTGAAGTAACAAGGAGCAAAACGTTTTTTTATAGTATTTATGCTGTATTGTGTATATTAACTTTTACGTGGCTTCGCTCTCGTTGATATCAAGTTTTCTGTATAATAAGTAACCTTTGCCCTTTTCTGTACCTCTCGCAATGTGTGTGTAAAATGTTATGATTCATAACAGGAGTTTTTAATTATAATTTTACTTATATACTTATTTTTATAGCGGTGATTGAAGTACATGATTTTATTATATTCCTAACATTTCGTGGGTATTAGACCACGCATGATAATAGGAGTCGTATTGGTATGAAACGAAGACATACGACGCTCGATCGTCCGTAGGTTAGGTTATTTTTTTTAATACTGTTGATTCTTCCCCTTTATATAGGTATACTTGTATATGCTTTCTTCTGTATGTTTTTTAACATTCATCACAGGGCGCTGGTGACGGCTGATATTCCTAAATAAAATGTTTCGTGTTATGCCGCCGTCACAAGGTTGTTATGAATGTATAATGTAATATGGATGGATGTTAGTAAACATATATAAAAAATACCAATCGAATTGATAACTTCCTCCTCTTTAAAGTATGAGAAAAAGTTAAAAAGTTCTAGGTTTTTAATTTTTTTATGTATTAATTTTCCTTATATTCACAAAAATAAAAACTTTCTAAGCAATTAAATCCTGTTTGTGTTGTTGGCACAAGCCAAAAAAAACCATAGTGATTGTATCTGTCTATCCCATTTAGATTAATGACTTGAAAAGTATGAGCTATATTTCATTCAACAGTAGTAGAGCCCGCAACAAAAACATCTGTTGCACGAATGGGCCGGCTCGACCGGTGAAATACCACGACCTCATAGAAAACCTCACAAAAAGGCGTGAAGAAGTACTGTGCGTTTCGTCTGATGAATGAGGTGCCGGAAGCCTAACTTCAGTCCTCTTCCCCTTCCCACCCTTTATTCATAAGAACAGGATAGGAACGGTAAGAGGATTGGACGGGGAGGGTGTTAACGGGGAAAAGGAAATATCCGTTTTCCAGTCTATGCCCTCCTCTGTCCATTAAAGGCAATGCATCTGCAACACATTTGCTTGTTGCGGACAGCGCTCACTTAACATCAGGTGATCCGCTTCTTCGTTTGCCACCTTCTTCCATAAAAGAAATGATAAAATCCGCTTTGCATCCAGTATTTTTCGGACGAAGACAAAAGAATGACCATTTTTAAAGTACATTTCTGATCACTGTCTTGGCTTCTCCGAAATCGGTCTTGGCCAAGATGGTGTTGGTAGCTGATCTAAGTTTAAATTAAAAATACACATAAAGATTTCTTATATTTACGCGATTACATTGAATTTTAACCAATTTTACGGATTTGATCGCCAGGAGTGCTGTAAAGTACTCGATACGTCGCGAAAAAATCCGTAAAATTCGTTTAAATTTGAAAATTTACACATTACAAGACAATAACAAGATTATTATGTTAGTAAATATAACTTATGTTGGAAAATGTGACATATGTCAGATGAGTGACGTATTTAAGAAAGGCGATATAAGGAGTATCCGTAGCGTGTATGGATGTAGAAGAAGCGACTCTCGCTTCTACATACATACAGGATGTAGATATGTGCCAGGATCGCGCCAAATGTCAATCTGTAATCTCTGCCTACACCTCAGCGTTACGTACGTGACTAAATATATTTTTTTTACTTTATGTTTTTCAGACTTATGTACTGATATATTCACACAGATATAAAGTAGATATTAAAAAACAACTACGACGAAAATAAAGATAAAAGAAAAATGTTTACTATTCCAGACACTTTTCGTGGCTACTGACACCTTGCTAAGAATTTTTAATAATTTCAAATGTTTTTTTTTTATTCTAATCATTACCAAGTTATAAGTCTTGATTTATTTTTTTATTTCAGTACAGGGAGGTACAGAAATTCGAGAATTAGTTAACAAATAAAACCGATATCCAATGTCATATAGCCTTGACAATCGACGTCTGTCATATCACCGACGCCCACATGAAAGCGTCCAGTCCACACTACCCAAGTTATACTCAATATAATATTGCAAGTTTCGGTGTTGTGTTTCACTTTTCTTTGATATATAAACTACGGCCGGTCATTTGAACAATCATATTCAATCGAACATCGTTCAGTACCATACATCCATTGTAAATCAAAATGATTCACAACCTAGTACTGCTGTCAGGGCTGATCGTGGCTACCACTTGCACGATCCTACACCCAGCGCCATTACCCGTCTTCTTACCCATCCAATACCAGCCGCCGCCACCCAACTACAACTTCGCCTACGAAGTCAACGACCCACACACAGGAGATTTCAAAAGGCAGCAGGAAACTCGACGGGATGGTGTCGTACATGGCCAGTACTCCCTTCTACAGCCTGATGGAGTAACCAGGACTGTCGAATACAGGGCCGATGATGTCAGTGGATTTAACGCAGTCGTGAACAACCAAGGCAGACCTGTGAACGAAGCTCCCGAAAGCCAAGAAGAGAATGTCAATGAGGGTTCCGGAAGACAATCTAATGAAAAACCACAAGTGGAACAATTCAGCCCATCTAGTGACCAGCAAGCGAACTCAGCGCCTCTGACTCTGGCCCACACATCGCTCATCCATCGGTCCTTCACTAGCAGTCCCAACTCTTGGAACTAATTAGAAATACCTGACCTTTCTTAGAAAAACCTACGGACTACTCGGACCATTTTTTTAATTTCTCGGACCATTATTTTTTTTCTTAAGTGATTTTCGTAGATGGATTCTAATGATGGATACAAAACCTTTTATACAGAATTCGGTGGATGAGTTGATTGAAAGTCTTGGGATGGAATCCATTGAGAGATATACCTCATTTACTACTTTTTAAACCTTTTTCAATATATAATATACTGTGCAAATTCAAGACTATATCTTTATTTTTTCCTAGTAGTACTATGTACGTAAACTAGTAGTTTTACTAAGCAGATAAAAAGACAGATCGTATCTACAGATTGTTCTTACGTCCGCTGGTGTTAAAATTACTGTGTGGGAGCTAATTAGTGTAGTGTCCTCACTGCAACTGTTTTTGTGTACAAGTACTGCGAAAACATTGGGTCTCGTGTTATGAGCTACTGATATCATAGTTTTGTATGTTACTTCCGTCACTTCTACTTAGCCAGCCGCTCCATGGGCTTGTCGTAAGTCCCGCAATCGTGGATTGTTGTTCCTCTAGGCTTGTGTTGTTCCTCATTTCGCGGTCAGCATCCCGAGAGAGTCAGACCACATGTCGATCGACTGCCACTAATTGCGACTGCGACTAATAAGTTAGATGCCTCAGGTCCAGCCCTATTATGCCCTCACGCCCGTAACCTAGAGGAGAAGGCAGAGATCATGGATTTCCATTCGGCGTGATCCCGGCACACCCCTCTCGCTTCTTCTACATTCATGCATCGACGCATACAAGCTCGTCGGTTACGGGTCCTCCTTATATCGCCTTTCTTTAGTGTGTTACTAATCTGATCGGTATAAGTTCTCCTAGGGCGTCCTCCTCCAACTTTTGCAATATAAATCTGTTTCGTTATTCTCTTTATTCATCCATGACCGAACCACCGAAGCATACCATTCTCAATTCTAGTCACAACGTCCACTTTTAAGCCACACTTTTCCCTTATAACGCGAAGCTTAAATACTGAAGCCAATAAGACTTTCTACTTTCTCAATCTACGAACGTTTCATACGAAATGATATTTATCAAAGAACTAGCTGTTGCCTGCCTGCTGTAGCTTCGAATGCATTTGTTTCTCTTTGTCCTCGCTGAACATTTGACTCCACCTATAATAACTTTGAATAGATATGCGTCAAAAAGTCCTTACACTGGCACCTAATTTTTTCTAATAATAAATGCAAATGTTCGAACTACGGCTGAACACACAAAGTGGTATTCATTTGCTTCAACGTGCAACAAAAGATTCAACTTTATAACAGCTTTTCAAAACTTTAGAAAAGTCCTTCATAAAAGCGTTCTTGGGCGGTTAGACTTTGCCTGGAGCTGCGCGCTCCGAGTTAAATTGCAGGGCGAGCTTGCGGCAGACGAGGGTTGTTCCTAAGTGACGTGTGGGACTAACTTTCCATACATTTTGCGCAGGTTTAAATACCGGAAGTGGTCTCTGAAGTTTGCTGCACGGAAAGTTAAATAACAGGAGGAAAGATCAAATAATTTTCAATCCGTACACTACTGAAATCTAACAAATATATGTATATATATATATTAAGGTGATTGCAGATTGGGGATGAACGAGTCCTTAAGTGTGTGTTACGTATTGGCTTACAGTCTATATCTCTTTTTTCCCTGGATCCCAAAAGAAATCCGAATTACCATTGCAAACTTTAAACAGTAATTAAAAAACAGAGCACTTGAATTGGGGAACAAAGAAAATAGGATCTTTTACTATTCAAATTCCTGATATTTCTTTGCCAAGTGCCCGTTGTTTCGGGCCACCATTAAGGCTGATGTAAAACTGTAGCGATCTTTAACCGGTGACACGTAGAGGGCGTTATTGTCTTGCATTGTTTCGACTTTTGCTCTTCAGTTCCGGGCGACTGTTTTAGCACTTTCAGTATTTCCTTCTCACTTTGACCTCTATTGTCTTCTTTCAACAACATTGTTTCAATAATATTCTATGTATTTTTTTAACCTCAAAACTTTACTGGAAATATAGTTACTGTTGGACGCGCCTTCTTTTACATTCTCATTTTCTCATTGGAAATTTTAGCAAGATAATAACTTCGAAAAGCAACATGTATCACAAGGTTGTTATGGTCAAAAAATGAAACATCACCAAGGCAACCCTTATTGTTAATGATCTCTGCCTACCCCTTTGGGTTACGGGCGTGAGCACATTAATTAGTATAGCGTAAGATGTATCGTTCAACCCCTAGGACCTAATTACTAAAATAACTTTTCTTTTTATTGCTTACCGCTTATTCTTTATTGGTCTCAAAATATGTCTTAAATCAGTACTTTAATTGAGTTCAATTACCAGACTACTTAATGGTAGTATTAATTTAATATTTTGTCACATCATCCGGCCTGAGATTGATCATCCTCGATGAGGAGTGACGCGCATCAGACACGCCCGCGCGCCGCCGTCGCGGATAATTTGTCACTAAGCAAATTAGCAGCAAGGGAATTGATGAATTACACTTGACGAACTAAACGCGATGACGTCGTTGGTATAACGCAACTCGGTATTAATGAGCAACGTCTCGACTCATCATTAGCCCACTTCTAAATATCCCCGATCGTTCAATCGTTGGAATGTATGCTTGTTCATTTTATAGTGCATCTTTTCCCTCTTATAAATCTGCGCATAGAAGATGAGATGTCGCTGTTTAACATATTTCTTCACGATTCTTTGTATACCTTGTTCCACACTAAGTTAGAATTTTTGTAAACAAAGAAACGTCATTGACGGCCATTACACTGTTAATACTTTCATCGGAAATGTTGTAATTTTTCCGAAATCGTGAGATAAAATGAAGTGAAGTTGTGTTATACGGATAGCATAACTTTATAAGGTAATGTGATTTTATTTCTATTTTGGATTTTTAACGTTAAAACCTTTGTTTACAAAAATTCCATCTTGCTGTGAAACAAGGTATAGTTATGTATATTCAGATGTTAAACTTCACCCACAGTTATTCACATTGAATATATTCAGCAAAATATTCAAAACCTTTATTTCGGTATGGAATCTATGCTACCCTAAGCTTTACTCCACTAAAGTCTTCTAGAAAATAAGTAATAAATAATAAACATGTATTATGAACAAAATATATTATACCATATGCTGCCACCTCATGTCAACACTTTCGATAAATATTGACACAAAAATATAAAAAAAAATAATTAGAACATGTCACGCAGGAAAGATGTTTGTGTGATCGTTTGTCGTTGGATACGTTTACAGATTATGTTCACCATTGTGACGGTATTGGCGCAGGACGTGGTGTATAAGAGCAGTACGCTCGACAGTCAAGGGTCTCGACGTCTGGCCCTGTCCCAGATCCTGCTGATCGTTGCTAGACAGACGAAACTGTTCCCCATGAGGCCTGCCATTGATTTGTCTTCCAGCATCGATCTCACTTTCGCTATGTCTGTCAGAAGGTTCATTGATAGGTCTGCCTTGGTTGTTCACGACTGCGTTAAATCCATTTAGATCGTCGGCACTGTAGTCCACAGTTCTCGTGATACCGTCAGGCTGTAAGAGGGAATACTGGCCTTGGACGATGCCACCATTCCTCGTCTCATGCAGCCTCTTGTAATCTCCAGTGTGTGGGTCGTTGACTTGGTATGCGAAGTTGTAGTTAGGCGCCGGCTCCTCGTATTGTATTGGGACGTACAGTGGTATCGGCGCTTGGTGCAAGACCATGCAGGCAGCGGACACAATGAGTCCTGATAGAATCACTAACTTTTGAACCATCTTGATATTTTAATATTGTTGTTGTCTTGCAAACAGTTGTTGGTTGAATGTGATTGTTCGATGTGATAGTGTTGGTATTTATAATGAGGAGAGTGAAACATTATATTATATTCCGCAAGAACTGTAACTCGAAGACACTTCACCTATGCAGTTGTAAAATGATATGGATCAATTAGAACGCGACATTGAGGAATTTATTTAGTGTTTTGCTCTAGTGTAGAGTGAGGTTGAAATTAATTTTTGAAATGAATTTAACCATTTTGTACTTGCTCGTAAGTTAAGTCTATTCCATACCATGAATAAAGCTATGCACTAGTCTATGAATTAAAGTTCTATAATGAATAAAACTAATGATACTACTAAAGGAAGTGTAACAGTGGTAGAGCCCACAACTACAACATCCGTTCTACGAATGCGCCGGCTCGACCGTTAAAATGCCGCGACCTCACAGAAGAAAGGCAGAAGTATGTTGCATTTCATCTGATGATTCCCTTCCTACCCCTTTCTAGTATTAAAAGGATAAGTAGGAGTAGAGGATTTGACAGAGAGAAGAGGGGAGGAATAGGAAATATCATTGTTTTGTTTATTTCCTACTCAACTCTCCATCGCCTGTCCATTTAAGGTAGGCAACACAAAATCTAGCTTGTTGCAAATGACTACGGTTAGCGGTCACTTAATATCGGTACAAATTCTTGCTCATTTGCCATTTTAAAAAAAAACATTCATAGGATTGATAATATTACTTTTAAGCTATTTTGATTTAGAATAGCTGCCAGACGTTAAAATAAAATATCTAACATGTACAGACTAGATTCATGAATAGGTAATTTGATAATGTCGATGAACAAATCAGTCATCCAACGAACTCACTACTTCCTCAAATATACCATTTGAGAATATAATTTGTGTGTAAAATCATTGTGAAGAAAGAAAAAAATACAATTAGTATTTAATTATAGTTACTACTAATACAAACAACATCAGTACCTGTAGCATCAATGAGCCAGCTGCACGGAGGAAGTACGATGACGTCACAGAATACCGGGGTGAAGTAGAAGTGATCATAATTCTACGTTCTCTCTAGTGATAGAGGCGTTAGATGAGTTTTTTGCGCATCTGGCGTTTTCCTTGTAGGCCGGCAACAAACCGACGACAACCTAACTCTTTTCGGAACTTTGGATGTTTCAGCGGTAGCGGTCGCTTTTTTTACGGGAGAAGGTGGCAAACGAGCAATCAGTTCATGGGTAGTGGTCACTTAACATCAAGTTTGAATAGACATCCGCAACAAGCTAATGCGTCACAGATGCGTTGCCTACCTCTAATGTACAGAGGAGGTGATGACAGGGAAAAGGACGTCCTTTTCTCCATTTATCCCCTCCCCATCCTCTCCTTATTAGGAAATGCCGAAAGGAAGAGGCATACTTCTATTTGACGCCTATCTTCTGTGAGGTCGTGGTACTTTATCAGTCGAGCCGGCCCATTCATCGATGTCGTTAGCGTCTTTCCCTCTCTGTCACTGACCGTCGTCCTGTAACGTATATTGTCCTTTAGTGCTATAATAAATAAGAAATTACAACTAAGGAGATTTATATTTGAAACCCTGAAATATCTAACATCGCATCGCCCGAGTAGGCAGATATCCAAATAATAAAAGAATAGTTTAAGTTACTCGCGGGTCTAAGAGCTTTTTACAGGTGAAAGAATTTTTAAAATCGCTTATTAGTTTTTGAGTTTACATCGCACAAACATGCAATCAAATCTTATCTCTTTGTAATACCAAGTATAGATAAAGTGACGTGAATAGAGGAGCAAAATATTAACCTGAGAGTATGTCGTAGGCTCGGTGTCTCTCACCTTGCGGGTGTTACAAGACATAAGGTTACTACTACTAACTTGTTTGCCTCATACTCTCAAAAAGGTGATGCATCGAAGCCTAGAATATTCTTTCCAATATCGTATTCTTTTGTAACGGTATTTATTTTTTGTTTCGAAATCTTTGCTATTTCTAAATACTTGTCTACTTGTTGTTGTTGTTTCAATTTGAATAAAGCAAGCACCTCGCGTCCGCTGACACAAATCCCACTGCATTGTCTTGCATTATAATATTTCTGGAAGGTTCTGTTTCTCGTTACACCTGCAATATTTTAGTGTTCTAGTTTTCTACTGTTTTGTATTCTGTTCTATCCATTATTGTTTGTGTTGATACTGTACTTTATATTTGTTATATTTTCTCCATCGATATTGTAAAATGTATCCCCGGGAACCGTACATTTTTCCGAGATTAAAATTAGCCTATGTGCATTCCATACTATCTTTCTCTATGCCAAATTCCATCCAGATCTGTTAAGCCGTAACAAACATTCGTATTTATAATTAAAAAAATATATACGCTCACGCTCGTAACCCAGAGGGGTAGGCAGAGATCATGGATTTCCATTTGGCGCGATCCTGGCACACCTCTCTCGCTTCTTCTACATTCATACATCTACGCATACATGCTCGTCGGTTATGGGTGCTCCTTATATCGCCTTTTTTAGTAAGCTACTAATCTGATCGATATAAGTTCTCCTAGGGCGTCCCCTACTAAAACTGCCACTCACTTATATAACAAAAATTTGTTTTGTTATTCTCTCTTCATTCATCCTTTCCACATGCCCGAACCACCGAAGCATACCTTTGTCAATTCTAGTAACAACATCCACTTTTAAGCCACACTTTTCCCTAATAATGCTATTTTTAATCCTATCATTCAGTGTCACAGTGCCTAACATACTTCTTAAGTATCGCATCTCAACGGCATTAACTCTACTAGCATGCTTTTCCTGCCAAACCCAGCTCTCATTGTATAATATTAGTAAGATATATTAATTATAAGTATTTATTGTTTCATTTGGGAAATGTCTACAGATATAATTAACAACTTCTATTTAATATTATCTATGGTATATCCCACAGTCTCCAGATGTTTAGAAAGTTCTCTCAGATTTAAAGTGAAAAAATAAAAACGTATGTATTATAAATAATATTTATTTAATGTTGACAAAATCAAACGTCAATTTATAAATTTTCTATAGTCTTTAAAAAAATCGTTAAATACTTGTTGAAGATGCAAAGAACATTGGTCATCTACAGATCGGTGATATATTCTAATGAGCGTGACGGTATTGTCGTAGGACGTGGTGGAAGAGTGCGGTGTTCTCCACAGTCAAAGGCCTGACCGTCCCCTGCTGATTGCCAGACTGACGGTATTGCTCCACTTGCCTTCTGTCACCTTGTCTTCCATAATCACCATCGCTTTCCTCCTGTCTCTCGGAAACGTTAGGTCTGCCCGCATTGTTCACGACTGCATTAAATCCAGTACCTTCATCAGCTCGATACTCAACTGTCCTGGTCACACCATCGGGTTGCAGAAGAGAGTACTGTCCCAGCACAGTGTCTCCTATGCGAGTCTCATGCTGTCTCTTGTAGTCTCCCGTGTGGGCGTCGTTGACCTCGTAAGCGAAGCCATAGTTCCTGGTCGGCTCTTGGTACTGGACCGGGAGGTAGAGCGGGGCTGGCACCTGGTGAAACACCGTGCAGGCCGCTGACATGATAAGACCGGAGAGAATAACTAGTTGTTGAACCATCTTGACTTTGGTCTACTGTTTTCGATGTGCTGTCTCGTGAGCAGTTCGGTTGATTGTGACTGCTCGTTTCAACCGACTTGGTATTTATATTGTAAGTAAGGTAGTAAGTGAAACGGAATATTATACTTCGCAATAAATGTTACATGAAAAGTCGTAAACCAGGAATATGACACCCTGTAACAAGCAATCGCCATTACAACCTTGATTTGCAGCGTTTAAGCGCCTTTCTATACAACTCATTGTATTTTTCATTGGATGATTTTAATTATGCAATAATATGAACGTATTTCGATAATTTTTACCGGTGTCAATTGAATATATATGTATATATACAGGTTGTCCCATCTTATCAAATTAACATCAAGCCAGGTTTATTTTTAAAAAACATTTTGGAATTACTACCATTTTGGTATTCGGACTAAATGCGAGAACTTTTGAACTTACTTGTTTTTTTTTATATTTTATGTTCTGGTAACATAGGCATTTAGGTTGAACTTACTTGTAATTAATTAAAAACTAAGATTAAATAATATTTGTTATCCACTGAAAAACTTAGTTATCAAGAAATATAATCTGAAATCGATCTTATTTATTTAATCGATGCTGATAAAAATTATCTACAAAATTTTTATATAACAGCGATGAGTTTACGAGCAGGTAATTAAAAACAGCG
>JWHW01036821.1:24394-38231 GCA_000931545.1 Papilio glaucus | reverse complement strand
CGATGTCAGGTATTGGCATATCATCTTGGGAGAAGCACATCGGCACCGCACCCTCTTCTACTGTCCATCGTAGCGAAGTAAGTCTAGAATCTTATGACACAATTGAACGGTTCAACGGTGGCTGACTAACATTCTTCTTTCTTCTCCAGATACAGACATATCGTTCAAGAACCATTTCCGAAGTGGCGTGACCTTGTGGATTCCGAGCTGGTAGTAAACTTAAAGGTTTGTGTGATTTGATCGTTTGTTTGATCCCTATAAACTCAAAAACTACCAAAACACTAAGGGCGATAAGGAGCAGCCATAACCGATGAGCATGTATGCGTAGATGTATGAATGGTGAAGAAGCGAGAGAGGTGTGCCAGGATCGCGCCAAATGGAAATTCGTGGTCTCTGGGTTACGGGAGTGAGCACATATTTTATTTTACTAAAAATTCTATCATCGATAGCAATCTTCATAGCACTTTTATTAGCGATTAATCTAATAATCTATTATTTCACAGCATTTATAACATTTTGTTTTTGTTTTAGGATATTAATCACAAAATATATAAGAAGGTATTGAAGGATTCAGTAGACGAGGTAAAGAGAGCCATTGCGTACCAGAGCGCGGGTATGTTCACTAACTTTATTATTAGCAAATAACACAACTTCAGTAAGCGTTATTTGACTAAACTAACCTAACCTCACCTAACCTCACCTTTTTTGTGTGAGGGAATGCTACCGCATAAAAATGTGTATCTTCTGTAAACAGTGAAACTTAAAACCAAATTGACAGTTTGGCTGAAATCTCCAGATTATATAGACATCTATTATTTATTTCCAAATAGGCTAATTATTATTTTCGTAAAGATCTATTGTTATTTTATTAGGTATCATTACTATTTTTATTGAAGTGAAACTTCTTTATCGGGGTTGGAAAATAATTTAGTGTAACATTTTTTCGTTACGCGTCACATTTTTCCGTTACGCGCCATCTTTTTCGTCATTAAACATTATAACGTTACCATGGCAACTGATATTGGACATGACTATTATGGTTTTACTAACCTCGGGAACAGCTTATTCCAGTGAATTTCTAAAAAAAGTAAGTAATTACATCTCTTTTTCTAATACTTAGGTGTAATTATGGTATTTATTTTTCCACGTTATTTAAAATTAACCTCAGTTTTTTTTTTTCAATACACTAACACGTGGGTGTAATTATGGTATCAATTTTCTCTAATAATTGAATGTTGATTGCGGTATTTATTTTTCTAAAATATTCAAAGTCAACCTCAGTTATTGATTGCATTTTTCAAAACACCAACACGTGGACGATTTTTTTTAGATTCAACGATGGAAATATCGCCAAATCCTGAGGAATCTTCAAATGCAGTTACTGTTCAAGTTGATGCCCATCATCGGCATTGTTCACAACTCAGTGCGTCAGTTGCTACCACAAGCCATGTCTGTGTGAATGAAACTCAAGCAACGAGCGATGTTTCTTCAATCCACCCTGGTTATCCAAAAACAGCTGCAGAGCGAATGCGAGAGTATAGAGCTCGGAAAAAAAAAGAAACTCTAACGGTGAATCATCAAAAACAGAAAAGATCAGCTGCAGAGCGTGCCAAAGAGTACAGAATCCGAAAAAAAATGAAGATCCATTCAGGAGGTAAGAGTTTTTCAGTTATCTACGATCAATATTATAAATAATAATTTATTTAGTAAATTAATTAATCAATTTTTTGAAGTGAAAAGATGCTGAAGAATTACACTTGAAAAAGTTACTCTGATTAATGAAGATTCTGTAACGTGCGCAATCTATTTTAATAAGCTGGTCAATGTACTCTTGAATATTTTACAGTCTCCTAAGAAGAGTCCATTTGGAAAATACTATGTGATGCATTATTTCAAAAGAATTGAATTTCAGCATCGAGGTAGCCCGCATGCCCATACTGTGGTTAGCAAATGCACCGAATGATGCTTTAGGTGAAAATAAAATGGATGCAAATTCACTGATCAATCATCTTATCTCCATTTCATCGAAAGAAGCATCAGGGCAAATAAAATTACAAACACACAAGCACTCATTCACCTGTTACAAACGAATATCGGCTCATAGACCTCAACAATGTCGTTTTGAAGCACCATTCATGCCTTCTCGTTATACAGAAATATTATTACCTATGCAACAAGATGAAATCGGTTTTAATCACTATATGCAATCTTACAGAAATATTCGAATTAATCTCGAAAATAATGATTATGAGGATTTGGATAGTTTTTACCAGCAAAATAATATTTCTTCAGATGATGAATATCGCGATATACTTCGAGCAGGAATCAAGAGACCAAGAGTTTTCATAAAACGCGAGCCCAGTGAGAAATGGCATAATCCATTTAATCCGTTTATTTTGAACCTGGTTAAATCTAATATTGATATTCAGTTCATAACGGAAGAATATTCGTGTGCCCAGTACGTAGCTGAGTATGTTAATAAAACAAATCGCGGAATAAGTAATTTACAACGTGAAATCATTAAATGTATAGATGAACACCCGGAGTTTGATGTTGTGGAAATTACAAGAAAATTGGGAGTTGAAATGCTGAATAGTGTTGAAATGCCAAATCAAGAAGCTGTCTGGTACCTTCTAAGAGAACCGATGTCAAAAAGCTCTTCTGTTATAGTTTATATTCCAACGATGTGGCCAGAGGAGCGGCAAAAACTCAAGAAAACTACTAAAGAGCTAGATGAAATGGGAATTGATGATGATTCTAAGGATATTTGGAAAGAGAACTGGTTTACAAAATATCAAAAAAGGCCTGAAGAATTAAGTGGTGTCACGCTTGCCCAGTTTGTTGCTTATTATAATGTTCACAGCGATGGAAAAGTTACAAAACGACAAAAATCTAGAATAGTTCGTTATCGCAGTTATGACATGTCACAAAATTTGTCAGATTACAAACGCGAAATGGTAACTTTACATATTCCGTTTAAGAGTGGAGATGAAGAAATCTTAGCTGAAATGAAATTTATTGCAATTTATAACACTAATGAAAATTTGTTTTTACAACGCAGACAAGAGTTTGAATCTAACTTGGACATTCTAAAAACTATAGAGATTTGTCGTAATTTGTGTCGCGAAGACGGAATTGATGATAATGATGAACTGGAAGAAAATATTATTGCTGAGCAAAATCCATTTCAGCATTTGTATGATAATCCAGATGCCATTGTTAATGATGATATTCGTTTAGCAACGTTACATAAATTGGGGATTATTGCAAAAAGAAGAGAAAATTTAATGGCCAACGAAGATTTTTATAATTTGATGAGAATGGCCAATGAAAAACAAAAAAGTTTATTGCTTCATGTTATCATCATCTTTTATCATCAGATAATGTTCCTTTTCAAATATTTTTTACAGGCCCCGCTGGATGCGGTAAAACATTCGTAATTAAACTTTTAATGGAAATTTATAATCGTTGCACTGATAATGACGGATACTGTAATGCATATATAACTTGGGCTTCAACGGGTAAAGCTGCAGTGACGATTGCAGGAACAACTGTACATACAGCTTTAAAAATATCATTAGCAAGGTTACTTCCTTTAAGTAACGAAACTGCGCAGCAATATAGAACATTGTTTAAATATGTTAAAGTTATTATTATTGATGAGATAAGCATGATCAGCGCTCAATTATTGATAAAAATTGATTCGAGATTCAAACAAATTACTGGTAACTTTCAATCGAACTTTGGTGGATTAGATATTATTTTCATCGGAGACTTACGTCAATTACTTCCCGTTCGCGCTACTCCTATTTACAAGCAACCGAAGCAGACTATTGTTGGACCAATATTATGGCTAAATCTGAAATTTTATGAACTAGACCAAGTTATGCGTCAAGCAAATCAACAGTTCTCGTCAATACTTACAAAAATCGGGAACGGTGAACGTCTTAATGAAAGAAATCTATCATTGAATCTCGTTTTTATTCCGTAGAAGAAGCTGCAAATAAGTGTCCTCAAGGTATTCGATTATTTAATACAAATTACGCAGTCACTGAGTATAATAATCGAATATTAAACTCTTATTCAGAAAAAATAATTTCAACTGCTAATGATGTTTATAGTGGATGTAGTATAGTGGATGTAGTATAGTGGAAGTATCAAGAGACTTTTGTGCACCAAAAACTACATAAAATGTCCTTGATTGATACAAATGGGTTGCCTTACCAAACAACATTTGTAATAAATATTTATTACATGATTACTACAAACATTGATATATCCGACGGATTAGCAAATGGAGCTGTTGGGAAGTTAGTTCATGCAGAAACCGATATCGAAGGAGTAGTTAAAATAGCATGGCTTGAGTTACCAGAATTACCTCGAATTGGTGAAAAATTGAGACGTAAAGCAGCAGGTCACGCAGCAGAAAATAATATCAGTCGAATGGCTGTACCAATTGTACAAAGATCCTCTACAATTCCGCTCAATAATAACAAAACTATAGTTGTTAAACGTACTCATATTCCGTTAGTTTGTGCTTGTGCTACTACCATTCATAAATCACAAGGTAGCACATTTCCGGAAATTGTTTATGAATATGAGAAACATCACAGCCAATCCTTGTTATATGTTGCTTTATCCCGGGCAACGAGTATTGAAGGATTGTATATAACTACTCTCAATAATGATAAAACATTTTATCATGGCCGAAAAACGTCAACGTCCACCATCGATTTACAAGCTGAATTTAAACGATTGTCTCTGAATAATGTAAAGACTATAAATGAACAATTGTTTCAGTTTATAAATAACAGGAAAGGTTTGTCACTTTTTACTTTCAATTGTCAAAGTCTTAGAGCTCATGTAGCTGACCTGGATGATTCAATTGTGAAAAATTCGAATGTTTTAGTTCTGTCTGAAACATGGCTAAACAATGACAGTGAAATAAACATTACTGATTTCAAATGCATTGTACAATTTAAACGGCTGAACATAAGAGCAGGAGGTGTAGGAATATATAATATCATAATTCTAAAGATGTTGCTAACATTGTAACTTCATCGATAGATTTTTCTGTTCTTTCTCCTGACTTTCATGGGTCACTAACTTCAGTAGTTGGTGAGTTATGTATGGCTCAATGCACAATGGTAAATGGGATAAAAAATTTGATTGTTGCAATACATATATATCTCCTAATCAGAAGGTGGACGAAATTATTGATTTTATTCACCATTCCTTGTTATCATACACAAGTGGCGGTGCCTCTTTACTCGGCAACAAAAATGATAAAATACCGATGATATTAAGTGGAGATTTTAATATCAATTTTGCATCCGAAAAATCTTTGAAACTAATTGAATTTTTGAAAGATAAACTGAATTTATCCATGAAAAACAATCCTCAAACGTCGACAACGAGATCCGGCACTACAATTGATGGAGTTTTCGCTCGGTTACTAAATTTTGTGGAATGTAAACAATATATTTCGTATTTCAGTTACCATAAGCCATTAATAACACAAATATATAATAACGACATCAATGATAGTAATAATTCTATTACAATTTGTAGTAATAAGCTAAAATGAAATAATTGTAGAATTTGTATTTATGTCTATGATAATAAAAGCCTTTTATTAAACTTTATCTAATTTAACTTTATTTAACCAATTTCTGTAAAGTTGCATATAGTAAATTATTTTTTTGAAAAATAACGTCATAAAGAAGTTTCACTTCTTACGAGTGTACGCTAGTACACGCACACATTTTTTTTTGTATTATCTAGCTACCAGATATAGGCTAGGTTTAGTTTGGATGCTAGCTCAAAGTTGATTAAAAGTGATGTAACAACTTGTTGTTGTTACATCACTTTTAATCAACTTCACAACAAAAGTCAACATTATCATATATTAATATGTTCGTGTATTTTATTAATAAAGTATTATTATTATTATTTAAAAGAAATAAAAAAGCACAAGCGACAATGTCGGACTTGCACTGACTAAGAGTCCAAAGAGTACTCGTTGACGCCCGTAGCCCGGGAAACACGGGAACCCTTTCACTACCGTGTAAGGAAAAAGGAAAAAGGCTTCGCAGAAATTAGTCGAAACCCCTTATTTCATTCTATGTATGAGAATGTATAACCTAACTTATCCAAAATGATAGTAATAAATATTTTTTTATCCCGCCAGAACTCAATTTTACCACTTCACTAGACTAATGTGACATCCCTGTCTGTCCAACAAAAAAGTTTAAGCCAGCTTGTACAGTATTATCCGCAACATCTGTTGCACGAATGTGCCAGCTCGACCTGTGAAATACCACGACCTCACAGAAGACAGGCGTAGTAGAAGTACTCTACGTTTTGTCTGATGAGTGAGGTGCTGGATGCCTAATGCTAGTCCTTCATCCCCTTTTTATCTTTATCTATAAGTGAAACTTTTACCATTAGTCTACTTTCATTTATAACTGTATTTTTTTTATTTCATAGAAATCAATTATAATACCACGAATGAGAGTAAAGAGAAACACGAGTCGAGCGTTGCAGAATCATTGAATGACGATGGAGAAATACATTTCAAAACTGATGAGACCTCTCGTTCTAAAAGTAATTCACCGCATGTCGACGAACAGTTAGTTGAAAATATAAATTCAGAGACTTCGCTGCCCAATACAAAAGATAAAGAATCTGAATGTCTACTTATATTGAAGGAACAAGACAACAATATCTGTAAAATGTTATCACAAACCGATTTAACAATCGATTCAAATATACCTTCGGATACTGTCGTTCCAAAGAATGAAGCTGATTATCAAATAGCATTCAACATAAGTAATGAGAAAGAACTCGAAAGAAGAATCGAAGAAACGGATTTAAATGAAATTTTAAATGTTATCGATCCAACGAAGGCTCAAAAACATTTAATATTCGACAGCGATTCTGAGGACTCCGGTACCGGACTGCCTAATGCCGACGACAGTAGTCAACAAATAGGTGAGGTGAAATTAGTTGTGATCATACTAACGACGTCTGTATAAAAATTACTGCCTTGTGATATATTAAACTAACTGTCAGACGAACGTCCTTTTCCCTTAGAATTAATTAATTGCTGTATCAGAGAGATGCCATTTTTCATTTTGTTGATTAAGTTAGGATATAATTATTTAGTTAGTCTATTTGTTGTGTCTATGGTTTCATCACAGATAACATCTAAATTTTTTTGCCACCTAGCAAACGAGCAAATTGGTATTCCACTACGATCGGCAACAAGCTAATGAGTTGTAGATGCGTTGCCTAATGAGTTGTAGATCTTTAATGGACAGAGGAGGGGATAGACAGGAAAGAATATTTCCTTTTCCTATTTATCCTCTTCCCCTTTAAACCTTATCATTATTAGGAAAGGATGGGAAGGGAGGAGAGCATTGAAATTAGGCCTCCGACACCTCACTCAGTGGACGAAATGCAGAACTTTTACTTGACGCGTGTCTTCTGTGAGGTCGTGGTATTTCACCGGTCGAGCCGGCCCATTCGTGCAACAGATATATTGCTGCTGGCTCTACCGCCGTAGAATATCGCATACGAAAAATATGCGAGAAAATACATTTTTTATTAATTGTTCTGCTATTTGTTCAGATAGTTTTTCTAATTGTAAAATTATGTGATCATTCTGATAATTATATAGAAATATGCCCCCCATATTACGCCATATGCCTTTACGTGAAAATATTAAGGTATTTGTTATTTATTGTGTCATTGGGTTTTCTTAATTTTCTTTCAGACCCTAAATTGAAGAAAAAGACAATAGTACCATTAGTAAGATGCGACCAAACTCCGGCGTGGAAGAAATATTTTACAAATGAAACCATTAATATTAGATACATATCAAGAAATCAACTCTGTCCCCTGAAGGATGGGCAGTACGAGTCAGTCAATGCATCGACGAGTAACACATTACTGAGACGATGTAGAACTTATAGCGGTGACTTGCTTTATTCTAGTTCAAATTCGAACCTAAGCTTGGACGGTCTCCCTGAGAACTTTGTAAGAAATCCAAGAAACAAACGCCTGTTTCGATTATGCAGACCGCTGTCGGTTAATTTGGAGCGAATGAAATTAACCTGCGCTGAGAAATCGACTGTATGTAGAAGAGCGAAGAAAATACAGCTTCCGGATATAGATGAAGTGAGGAAGATCAACAGCACGATCCTGACGGCAGAGGTCGCTCCTGTGGCGGTAAGACATCTTAGATAGTTGAATCTTCTTCGACACCATTGTGATCGATTTAAGTTCACCTGTGTTCATCTTCTAGCAGCAATCCAACTTTTTAGAACATACATTTTTGAGTTTTAATTGGTGACCTTTTAAACACTTAAAAGAGCTCGAAGCGTAGGCTCTCTGTGACCACAAAAATTATGTAGCTGCTTCAAGGGCTAATTTCAGTCGTCTTCCCTTGCTTTCCCATTGTTTCCTATTAAGGATAGGATGGGAAGGTGAAGAGGATTGGTCGGAGAAGGAATGAAGAGATAAGGAAATATTCTTCTGTCTATCCCCTCTTCTGTCATCCGTCATTAAAGGTAGGCAACATATAACTCATTTGCCTTGTCGCAGATGCCTATGGGTAGCGGTTATTTTATGTCAGGTGAACAAGTTGCTTGTTTGCGACCTTCTTCCATGTTAAAAAAATTGATATATGTTTTTCTCCGTTCAGTCTTCCAGGGATGATTAAGGATTTATTTGTATGATATTTTATTTTCAGGTGACCAGATGTGCTCCGGTGTCCAAAGGTACAGATTAAATATTGTCACATCTTTTAACTCTACCACGGTATGCCGGTGATCGTTTATCAGGCATCGGCTCAATCATAATGTAGTATTGTAGAGTTATAGTGACATCTGTCGACTGGCGTCAGACACTCGGAGAGAGCGGGACGGAGGCAGCTTGCTGTCGCGTCAGTAAAGTTCTGCAGCACAAGCATTATCAGTAATGAAGCGCATGAAAAAGGGGAAAGTCGTATTTTGAACTTCTTTAGTTTATAACATGAATAAGACGTAATTACAGACAGTATAATATCCCTAGTCGGATTATAAAATGACGAAGGTCACAGTTGGTCGGTGACATTGATTGACCAAGGTCGACCATGACTATACACGAAACAATTATTTGTATTATGGATAGTCCCTTTAGTTACCTTTTATGTTCTTGTGGCTTCTTGCACATGGAAGGTGTATGAGTGTGAGAATGTGTGAGTTCGTGAATGTTTGAATGCGTGAGTGTATGAGTACGGTACGTATGTAACGCTGTATGACAGTATTTTGTTTTATACTTCATTGCCTCAATTTGTACTAAAACATTTTTTGCACTAGCAGAAATATCCGGGAGTTACAGCGAGGAGAATACAATGCGAGACCTCTCAAATTTGAAAATTGAAAACTCCGAACTCGACGTTCTTCTCAAAAACCTTGGGGTGCGTATTTTTATATCAATCTATATACTTCGTCACTTAATAAACTGTCAAGAATTGACACGTCGTGTTGTGAATGATTCTTTCGGTTCACAATTTGATGACAGTTTATAACCTGGCTAGTCCGATTACATATTGACGAAGGTCGCAATCGATCGGTGACAAAAGGTAATAATGTTGCTATTTTAATTTCTATATTCCATAAATATAAGCAGAAAACTGAATTTTTTTTTTCTAGGCCGAAGCTCCAAATGTTATAAATTTGTACAATCCAATGGATATCATAGACCTTTCGTCTACATATATTGGACCTACGGATGAAGCACGACATATTGGACCTACGGATTCATCGCAACATATTGGACCTATGTATGTAATGTATTTATAAAAATAAACTTGTGCGTCCCTCTATTTTACTTTTTAAAATATACATCACAGAGAGATTGTGGATAGTTGTACCCTCAACATTTCCATGTATCACTGTGATGGTTGTATGGGTGTAAAAGATACGAGGGTTGAAAATGTATTTTTCGATATGTTACTATTATTCTTCTACATAATTCTGGAATTATCTATATCTTTTATGTTCCACATATACGAGATAAACCTCCTAAAACAAAGCCTCAAATGGTTCGAAGGGGCGAGCACGGTCAGGAAAGTGCCATGACCTCATAATGTCATGCTGAATGGAATAGAAGAATTTACACTCAGTGTTTCGGTTGATCAGAAATGCCCCAGTGAACGAATAAAACATAGAAGAGTCACACCTTTTGTTTTCTTTAATCAGCTAGGTTGTTCTCTATTACCATCGCGAAGTAATGATTGGCTCTGTCATCAACGCTCGTCGCTAATTGGCTAAGCGGCACATAGTAATAACGGCATTATTGGTGCGTTGTATTGATCACGTGTGACAATCTGCTGGCTGCAAAAGTTGTCAAAGACACTTTGCTCAATGTCCACATCTATGAGCTTTCATGAAAGAAGTAAAATCGCGCGCGGTACGGTTTATAAGTCCCGCCCATCGCGGTAAAGTTTTCGTTATAACATTTTGGAGCGACAAGAATGCTTCCATGTTTTATTTGCGTTCACTGCGTAGGACATATCCCCAGGTCGTAGTCCCCTCTGACAACGCATCCTCTTGTGATCATTTTTAGCTACCTGTGGTCATATCAGCTGAGTCGCTAATAATAATTAATATTGGAACTATGGTGATGGGGGCTAGGTCGGTAGAAAGTGTCTGACCACCACTATTTAAATAAATATTATTACAACGCCATCTAGTGACCGCAAATAATCACATTTATTTATTGGCAATCGGCGTGGTATTTGGCTATAGCTGTATGATAGTGATACGTAATTTTTATAAGTGAAATTCAGCATGCAAGGCATTTATTTTTTAAAACTTTGATCACGTTTTGGACATAGATGGGAATAAGTTAACAAATATATAACAATAGTTACTCAAATTGAATTTGAACCAGTTCTTCCCAAGAAGGGTTCGACCGACCACATGAACAAGAAGTCAAAAAAAAAGTCAAGAAGATGATGAGTTGATAATTTAATGTCTTACTTAATTATAAAGGAAAACTTGTAAAAAAAACAGTTTTATATAATAAATATTAACATAGGAACTATGTTCCATTCGCTATGCCGGGTGTCCCGTGATACTTTTCGCCTATTTTTGTGCATTACATTTTGTGACCAAAGGCATCATTGTAGGTGTGAGACGGACCATTGGAATATGGAATCGAAACAAAATGACCAGAAAACTAATAAGTCGGATAAAAAATGTCCTCACGATGACCTTACTGAACGGATTTTAAACATCATTAGGAATGTCAGAGTAAGTATTAAGATTCTACTGCTTGTGTTAGGATAAATGCATGCTCGGACTGGTTTGGCATCAATAAAGGTGTAAGATGGCTGTGTGGCATCCCCGTGGCTGTTCAATCTCTTTATGGATGATTATTTGAAAGCTTTGAAAGACGAAGATTGTGGAGTAAGAATGGGTGAGTTAGAAGGCTCGTCTGGCAAAATACAATGCTGTACTAGTCCCCACTTTAATGTATGGAAGTGAGAGCTGGGTTTGGCAGGAAAAGCATGCTAGTAGAGTTAATGCCGTTGAGATGCGATCCTTAAGAAGTATGTTAGGCGTGACACTGAATGATAGGATTAAAAATACCATTATTAGGGAAAAGTGTGGCTTAAAAGTGGACGTTGTGACTAGAATTGAGAGAGGTATGCTTCGGTGGTTCGGGCATGTTGAAAGGATGAATGAAGAGAGAATAACGTAACAAATTTATGTTGCATAAGTGAGTGGCAGTGTTGGTAGGGGACGCCCTAGGAGAACTTGTATCGATCAGATTAGTGACTTTCTAAAAAAGGGCGATATAAGTAGCACCCATAACCGACGAGCATGCATGCGTTGTATGAACGTAGTAGAACCGAGAGAGGTGTGCCAGGTGTGTGAAATATTTGAAGAGACTTCTAGAAACAGAATATGCAACCAAACTCTATATAGAGCCCGCAACAACATCTGTTGCACGAGTGGACCGGCTCGATCGGTGAAATACCACGACCTCACAGAAAACAGGCGTATTCTGCGTTTCGACCGATGAGTGAGGTGCCGGAGGCCCAAATCTATTCGTCTTCCCCTTCCCATCCTTTCCTTTTATAGAAAATGATGGGAAGGTAAAGAGGATTTGATTTGACCGGCGAGGGTAGGGGACAGGAAAAGGATATATCATTTTTCCTGTCTGTTCCCTCCCTGTCCATTAAAGGTAGGCAACGCATCTGCAACTCATCATCTTGTTGCAGATGTCTTTGGGCAGTGGTCACTTACCCGCTTGCTGGTTTGCCATCTTCTGCCATAAAAAAAAAAAACAAGAGAACAAACATGTTTAATGCTTTATTACTTTGTTTAAGTAAACTTTTGTTTTAAATTAAGTATTTAATGTTTTCAGAAACCTAAGACCAGTTCCGAGCCTCACGGTAAGTTGGCTATCTGATTTTGTTATATTATGCATTAATTGAAGTATCGAGTTTAAAGTTATCACGTAAAAACTGAATGATCATGAAAAGATCTGACCAACGATAAAATCTCGATAAAACCTTCACTTAACAGCGATTTCTGATTAATTTAAATGTCTTAATAGTCCAAGAATCTTTTTGTTTTCTATGCTCCAAATACAACGATAAGCTGTTATAATTTATTCCTATATCTGTCTGCTCCGATTGAGATGAAAGCCGTGAAAGTATTCATAAACTTTGAAGTGATACATGGATGGGGAAAATCTAATTACATACAACACGCGTCACACACATGGTTATTGAAGTCAAAACATTTTTAGTCAAGTTAGATGATTTTAGGTAGAGAGGTCTCCCCCACCCCTTTGGTATTGTCGTTGTTCACTCCTAACGTCAGTATTTTTTGTTCAGTTGAAATGAGCCATGGAAGCAAGCCAAACACAGTCGATTCGAGCGACAGTGACGATAATCTCAAACTGAGCATAGTGATCGATAAAATAAAGGAAAAAGTGTTCAATAAAAAACGAAAAATTGAACAAGAGAAGAACTTACCAGCAAGAAAGAAAAAGAAGCGGGAAAAAAAATTGAGCGAACACAGCGAAGAGGCGTGCTCCGATGACTACGACGAGTGGTCACGTCAGAAGAACATATCTAGGAAATACTTCCGACTGCCAAATGTCTCCGTCAGAATGAAAAGTCAAACAGATATTCAACATAACAATCCTTACGCTCCCAGCGCATACGCAACTGTAGGCTCGAATGTTGTTCTAGTGGCAAATGATCAATATAACACCCCAAATGTTACCACACTAAAGAGAAATAAGCCAATCAACAAAAATGCAAACCAACAAAATGTCAATCTCCTGACTGAAAGAAATGATGATGCGACGAACGTAATCGACCTAACCGATACGCCCGATGAGGTACACGAAATCGAAGAGACGGATCAAAATGAAACCAGTTTTACACCTTTGATAACCAACGTATTCTCGTTGGCCGGTACGCAAACGCCAAATGAAAAGTATGCAGCACAAAATACCGCTAACATAAATAGTGGTGAGCAGAGTTTTCAAGGTATAGAACAACTCGTACCAGAAATGAAAGTCATATGTAACACGGTCGACAGTTTAGCAACTTTAACTAAAATGCCAGTTAGTGAAGAAATTTCACCGAATGAACCGCAAGCAAATTCGCCAACGATAGCGGGGACTGTATCCAGTCAACAGACTTTTGGGGCGAGTCCAGGTGGCGTGCAGCTTCAACCTACTTTGTTCATCCAGCCGTCGGCGGCGCAGGCGCAGTACACCAGTGAAGGTCTAATCCCTCCACTCGTTTCGATCGCAGCAGATA
>JWHW01036821.1:6245-23898 GCA_000931545.1 Papilio glaucus | reverse complement strand
TGAACCGTGATAGTGTAGACAGTTGAAATTTTCACAGATGATGTATTTCTGTTGCCGCTATAACAACTAAAAAAACTATAAAATAAATATAAAGGGCGCTCCCATATAACGACCGTGATTTTGTATAGATAATGGTACGGAACCCTTGATGCGCGAGTCCGACTCGCACTTGGCCGGTTTTTTATAACAGTTTTTTACAACAAACGCAAATAAAATAAATATACGCTCACGCTCGTAACCCAGAGGGGTAGGAAGAGAGTAGAAGATTATGGATTTCCATTTAGCACGATCCTGCACACCTCTCGCTTCTACATCCATACATCTACGCATACATGCTCGTCGGTTACGGGTACTCCTTATATCGTCCTTCTTTATTATGTCACTAATCTGGTCGATATAAGTTCTCCTTGGACGTCCCTTACCAACGCCACTCACTTGTGCAACATAAATTTGTTTCGTTACCCTTCATTCATCCCTTGAACATGCCCGAACCAAATGCAATTAAATAGAGTTAATAGCCTTCAATGTGAATTCCAGAATTTTATTTCCATCTGAACAAAACGGAGTTGTTATATACAACCCTCCCACTGTACAAATAGATGAGAACGCTGCCATAGGAGATACCCCATTTGCCAACTGGGTGAAGTCTGTCCTACAGAAGACCGAAATCAACACAAATGACGATAAAAATGATTCAAATGTACGAGGTGATGTAAAAGAAAATGCAGAACCCTCAAAAGATCCTTTAGTATTGAACGCCAGAGAAGATGGAACGCGGAAAGACGAAGGAGAAAATAATGAAAATGCAAAACCGTGTGCTAGGATCAAAGTAAAGTCTTTTGCTAGGCTAATAGAAAATCAGGAAAACAATTTCGTTGGGCCGAGCCGCGTGTGTCTTCAGGGCAGGCTGTATATGAAGGTGTCCGACCAGCCGTTGAAATACGCCAAGGTAATTCTTTGATTTTTTGCTTTCACTAACGGGTACCTACATGAGTACTTGCTATTGCTACGTTAAGCATCAAATAATTATTCGAGTCATATATATTTGGCATTGGCCGATTGAAAACATCGTCAGTTTATAATCTCACTAGCTATATTGTAACTAACAATTGTGTACTGTACGAATCGTTGAAAATTAACTTTTTTTTCATTATTTCGATATTATTTTCATAATAACTGTGTCCAAACTGGAACAATGAAAAACACAAGCCATATCAGTTTACAATTTGACGCTTTAACTTCGACAGTTTGTAAACTGTTGAGAAATGACACGTCCGATTTGAGTGTGTAGTTCAGTCCACAATTTGTTATCGGTTCACAATTTGTGGTCAGTTCACAATTTGTTGTCAGCTCACAATTTGTTGTCAGCTCACAATCGGTGAGTGATATATTCATTTCTGCGTCAATATCTTCAGCATTCGTATATATATTTTTTTTAAATCTAACTTTATTTTATTTATTTAACTTTATTTTATTTATTTAACTTTATTTTATTATTTATATAAGAAATCATTTTAATAGTCAGTAAGTAAGGAAGATTACAAATAGATGTGAAATTTTCAACAGATTATAACTGCTGTATCGAGCTTCGAAGAGTTCAACCGTTTAGTATCTACGGACGCACCACTGTGGATATTACCAGAAGGCACCACTTCGTTGCACTCTTTGCAATCCATAAATACGAGTATGCCCGTATTGATTCCAGTTATGGCAAATAATACACCCTGACGTAGACATTTAATCTCAAATACAAAAGGCCAAAATACAGAAAAGCAGTGGTTCAATGTTGCTAAGAAGCACAGGGTCTTAAAACGAAAGGAATGTTTTAGTTGATAAGATCAATGAAATGGTGTTTACTACTATATATATAATAGTATTGTACAGTTTTTTCTACGTTATTAATTGCTGCGAACTGTGTTTGTTATGTCAATTAGGCACTTAAGTTTATTTTTATTTATTTTTAAGTTCGGCACTAAGGTCATAATCATATCAATATTGAGGTATATTGATACGTCAAATAGATATTCAATGAAATCACTAACATAGTACTGTTTTTGTTAAAATGTGCTATAACTAACCGGTTTGTTATTTTTAGTACTGGCTGATGATAGCTCCGCTCGCATTCGTTTTATTCGACGGTATCATGTGTCAAAAGGTGTCGTTATTGTCAAAAAAAGAAATATTACCATGGCAACCGATATTGTTAAGGTTAAGACCTTAAGCACCTCGGAGACAGTTTTATTTTTGTGTTAAAAGATACCTATGTCTATCACTGTACCTGAGTTAAAGCAAACAAACTCACGACCTCACTTTTACAGTGTGTAATTGCGTTTATACTGTCGGTTTATAAACAAATAACATACATCATAACACAGTAGTGTGTTTCAACCTTTATGATCAATTATTTTATGTCCCATCCTTTATAAGGTAGTATGTATATTATTTTTTTGGATAAGTAACATAAATGTGTATATAGTTCTAAGTACTAAGTTTAGCCGAGATTAACTCATAATGAATTAACTTATGTTAGAACTTTATTCCAAAATTACTAAGCGTATTTAAGTAATTACTCGTAAAGTTATTAAAAATAAATGGATTTTAAATAAATTATCTTGCTATCGTCAGGAGATTCTTTACCATGTACAGACATTATGAAAATGAATTAGCAATTGTGAAAGGATTGAGAGGCCATTTTTACAATCGCTATCTGTATGAAATTAATAATATTTGGATAAACAAGAAGCACCTATCTAATACTTTAAGGCATCGAACTCCAATGCGATTCTGAGTGCGATATTTAATTCGTAGGCAGCAATGTATTTTAGTTTGTCCGTTTGTGATTTGCCTTCTCTGTGACTGACATTGTAAAATTATTGTTACTATTACCATTCCTGCTCTTTAACAATACGAAATCTTACAACCCATTTAAAATTGACAATCTCTCTATCTTTAAGTAGCCCTTTCATTTAAGATTGACAATCCCTCAATCTTAAATGGCTCGTTCATTTAAGATTAACAATCTCTCTATCCTAAAGTAGCTCGTTCATTTAAGATTGACAATATTTCAATCTTAAATGGCTCGTTCATTTAAGATTGACAATCTCTCAATCTTAAATGGTTTGTTCATTTAAGATTAACAATCTCTCTATCCTAAAGTAGATTGTTCATTTAAGATTGACAGTATTTCAATCTTAAATGGCTCGTTCATTTAAGATTGACGATCTTTCAATCTTAAATGGCTTGTTCCTTTAAGATTGACAATATTTCAATCTTAAATGGCTCGTTCACATAAGATTGACAATCTCAATCATAAATGGCTTGTTCATATAAGATTGACAATATTTCAATCTTAAATGGCTCGTTCATTTAAGATTGATGATGTCTCAATCTTAAATGGCTTGTTCATTTAAGATTGACAATATTGCAATCTTAAATGGCTCGTTCATTTAAGATTGACAATATTTCAATCTTAAATGGCTCGTTCATTTAAGATTGACAATATTTCAATCTTAAATGGCTCGTTCATTTAAGATTGACAATCTCTAAGTCTCAAATGGATGTTCATTTTGTACGTACGTAATATTTATATGTACTTTAATATATTTAAGTAAATTTATTGTTTTAGTTAATACAATTACTTACAGTATGAAATAGTTAAGTATTGTATATTTTATAGAAAAATATGTCCAAACTTTGTTATTTGTTGGAAATCTATCTTTAAGTTTTAAATATTTAACTATTATTGTATTCTTGGGTAAGGTTCAATGTAGAAATATAGTTGTAATTGAATGTGTTTAATTTTTTAGTTATATTTTGTCTTACGTTACACTTTATTTCCATTTTCATTTCAACATTGTGTAAAAATTTAAACATAATTATTTGTCATTTTAATTTTTAATCTTTATTTCAATTACAGAGGGGAAGTTTGGTCCGGATGCACTTAAAACCACTGACCCAATTAAAAAAAAATATTTTACTTTAATTATAATATTTATAGTGTTATAATTTATAGTTTTTTTCTTGTTACATTTTGATTTCCTTTTCTTTTTCTTGTCACTTTTTGATTTATTATTTCCATGTGATATGGAAATTTCCTATATTCCTTTAGTTAAAGGAACAAATTTAATGATTTTCATTCCAAATCAAACTTAAATAGTTTGAAGAGTTAGTGATGAGATTTTTAAAATATTCAAAGACGCGACGTGTGTGATTATTTGAATCTCTATTTCCCAATTTTATTCCAGATTAAGACGACATAGTAAATGTTTATATTATTTATGTACTACGTTGACTTATATATTTGTTTAATTAGTTCGTTAGACTTTTTTTATATTATTAGTTACATTGTGAAGATGGTGAGTATTTGTGTATTGCAAACAAATGATTGTTTTTATGTCGTTATCAAATTACAAATGTTAGTATGTCGTATAATGTTTAAAGATATTTGAATATTATCACTCAAACGTTTGTTAAATCAGAAATGTGAAACTCTCGGTTTCTGAAATGTCAAAACTCCTGTCAAATTAAATGTTATGTCAAATCGATTTCATTTTCTAGAAGAAAAAAAGTTCATCATCAAAACAAAGCAACTCATGTGACATTTGTACGGACATTTGATAGTTTAGCTGAACAGAGTTTAAGTGATCATTTTGTATTTTTTCTTTGTAAATTGTCTTTGGAGTTCACTCCACAGTAAAAATACTTTAAGGTCAAATCACAAATATAACAATAGTTTTGTGACCAATTTTAATAAAGTTGTAATTAATTACTGTTACTTTAAGCGTTGGTGTAAATTGTTATTTTTAAAATTACCAAAATTAGTTAGAACGATTTTTTCCTCTATGTTTTTTAATTTATTAAAAATATATGTTGGATTACATAACATTGGTGATAAAATTTTTGTATCGGTTTATATTAAACCAGTTTAAACTAGTTTTCTAACCAAATCTTTATTATAAGTAGATTCATATCAATGTAAATATAGTGGACACAATTAAAAGTCTTGGTGAATTATTATTTTTTATTTCAACCACATCAAAGTTACTTATAAAGACAAAAAGACCTGAGACAATATAGCAACATGCTATGGACATGGAGAGAGCTTCGCTGTTTTATGTTTTTCGGTAAATGTTTAAAATAATGACATCTAGCGTCATCTCATAATTTTATTGTAGTTAGCAGTAAGATTTTATTATTAGTTGATGGCAATAGCTAATAGATGGCGCTTTAATATTTTTTGTGACAATTTAATTTGTTACAGATGACTTTATTACCGTCAGTTTACACTACGGAAAACATTCACATCAAACATGGTCATCTCAAATTTTTCGGAGGGAAAGCTTGTATCGACACACGATTTTACGCCAGTGCAAACCCACGGCTACATAGTACAAAACGAAGTCGTTTCCGCTGTCTGTTCCCTTAGATTTTTTAAACTACGCAACGGATTTGAATGAGGTTTTATGAATAGGTAGAGTGATTCAATACGAAGGTTAATATGTATAATACATGCATAGTATAGTAGAGAAAAGCAGAGAATTTCAAAGATTTGTAATGTGATGTCGCAAAAAACATATTTTTGTGCGTTTACGTGTACGAATAAGCCGCCACAAACCAGTGAGTGTGTAGATGTTTCCTCCAGACAATCAATGACAAGTTATTTACAAAAAATCCTTTCGTGTTAGAACATTAGTTGAACATAGACCACGCGCACGAGCCGAGCGAGCGAAGCGGGAGTGCCGCGGCAGCGGCTGGCGAGTGACAAAATGTGTTACTGCGTTCGAAATAAGGGTTTTATGTTTACGAAATTTCTTTTTTTCGTTTCCTTTCAATGGTGTTGGGAGAAAGTGGGAATATCCCCTTTAAATTCCTAAAACAACCAGCTCTCGAGATATAAAAGTCTACCCACCGATTTTTAGGACCGACCTTTAGGTTGCGACAGTCCACTGAATGAAGTAGGCAGAGGAACATGCAAGTGCGGGTAAAAATTGTGATACTTTCTAGACAAAAAATAAATGAAAGTTATTTAAATTATATGAAATTTTTTGCATGATTAGCAAATATAATAATTTTCCTCGCAACGGTCTTAATATAGAAAGGGTAGTAAACCAACCTATATTAAGTGTACCAGACACGACTACACGTATATAAATGGAAATGAGAATTTAAACACAGTCTTTTATGCTTTAAAATTTCCTGTAAAGATAATACGATGTGTGGTTTGCACCGGGCACTGTGAACTGGAACGACTCATCTCTGCCTTGTGCCGAGCAAAGTGAATTTGTGAGGCAATCTCCCGCCGCCCTCGCGCCGCCTCCCCTGCGGCGTTGCCTAAATATCTCCTTTTCCAACTCGCTTTATATGTGAATACAATATACGAGTAGTTTAGGCTTCTAAAACATGCATTAAAGAAACTGACAGTCCAAACTACTGGGCCTATACACTTGAAATTTTGTACAGAGATTCCCGTGGGATAAGGCAGGCGGCTGCCGTTAAAACTGTAGCCAAAACCTATTTATTTGTACTGTATTGTACATGAACTACGATTTTGTCTGATTTAAAACTAAACGAATAGTTTTGCTGCAAGATTGAAAAATGCGAACACTTGACACGGAATTTTATTTTGGACACGTAGGATCGATCTTGTTTATAATGGTGCTCCCAGAATTCGTACCAATTAACAATTTGAATTTATGTAAAAAAATAATATGGAATAAGGTGGCAAACGTGCATGCGGTTCACCCGATATCAAGTGATTGCAGATACGTGGCCTACCTTTAATGCACAGAGAAGGGGATGAACAGAAAAATAATATTTCCTTTTCCTATCCAGATCCTCGCCCGTAAAATCCTCTTCCCCTTCCCATTCTTTCCTTATTAGAAAAGGATAGGAAGGGAAAGAGGATTTGGACCTTCGGCACCTCACTCATGGGACGAAGCGCAAAATTACTTCACGCCTGTGTTCTGTGAGGTCGTGGTATTTCACCGGTTGAGTCAGTCCATTCGTGCAACAGATGTTGGCTCTACCACTGTTAAAAGTGTTAGAGTTGTAGCTTCCGTAGAACTTCTGTAGTATCAGTTAAAAATTTTATCGAGTCCCTTGTCATCAACAAATTTCTGCATTTTGGCAAGTGTGCAATGAATAATGCAGATGAAAAATACATAAGATTATAACTAAAGAGTGGACAATAAAAGAGAGATGTGTTTTGTTCGAACGGACTTCCTTTCGCTATACCTTTTATGTGTTTGTATTAAGTAATGAGTAAATAAAAAAGGATATTAACGTTAAAATTATTTTTGCATATACTCAAAACTGACGGCAAGCTGAGATTGAAAAAAGTTTTCCATCCAAGTAAAACCTAGGTGAGCAGGAAGGTTGCCGCTCGAAGTTTACTCGATTGAGTTCATTTTGGAGACGAGTCTGCTGTAATTGAGAGACCGCTATCCCTCGTCTCCGCAGATTAAAAAACAGGTGATCGGGAGGTGACTAAAAATCACCGCAAAATGATGTCTGTTTTTGTGGCGTTTTGTTATGATTTTTTCGGTCGTTTTCGGAACATTATACGGATGACGTTCGATAAAGAACTCCCTTCTAAAATCCAAGTTATCTGTGCCTTCCTTTCATTATAACTTATTTGCAGCAATTACACTAGAGGTGATCAAATGACTGGATTGAATTTTAGTGTAACAATTTGCGAAGTATATTTTTGTAACACTCGTGTCTTTAATGCGCTGTGACTGTATACCCGACGATCACCTGTGTCCCGACTCCGGTGGTGTGACGTTACTCACCGCGGCGACGATGTGTCATCGTGAGCGATCTCTCACAGCCCTGCCCGTGACATTTAAACATAAAAGATCGTATATATCTTGACATTAAGTAACAAATTAACTACAATAGGGTATAATGTAAGCTACAAAATATTGTTTAGTTCTTTGCTCAAATTACAATTGTTGTTTGTATCATTCTAAACGTGAGTTTTCACTGAAGTATAAACTTGTCGCGATACAAGCTGTCTCTTTCTCTTTCTCTCTGAAAAACTGAGACAACAATATGTTTTGTGTGAATATTATCGGCAGAGTAAGCCCACAGTAAGAAAGAATTTCCTGTTGTTGTCTGAGGGTTCTGTAGACGATTTAATTTTGGTTATAGTTGTATTGAATTATAACTTGTCTAATTTAGTTATTAGTAAATAAAGTTGATATAGAAATTGAAATGTCACACACGCACGGTGTGCATTCCTTCGCTTCTCTCTTTACTTATAGTTGATTCTGAGTACTTACTACTTCCTAAAAGATACTGCTCATTAAAGTAAATACACTAAACTTACTGAAACGAAACTTATAACCTAAATGTGGGCAAGGGCGGCCCTGTAGCGATCTCTTCCAGGCAACCCTGTAGGACAGGAGAGGTAAAATAAATAGATAAATAAAATAACATAAGAGCAAGAAATGTTTATAATAAAGATATAAGCACTCATACAAAGATATAAACTTACATATTATTACACTTACAAACTACAAACTACATTATACATAAATATAATTAAATACGTATTTCAATAAAGAAAATAGTCAGTTTAGCGAGAGACTTAGTTTAGCTATGCAGCTTAGATTTGAAAATAGCAAGTGATTTCGACTCTCGAATGTCAGAGATCCAGTGGAAGATCGTTCTACAAGTGCGTAGCCTTCACAACGAAACAACCCCTAAAGTAATTCGACTTACAGAACGCAGTACTCGGCTTTGGTCAATACCCAAAACATTCCTTCAGGAAGGGGGACAGTGAGGTGAATAAGATCATGTTAGTATCAAAAAAGGCTTAAGAGGAAAGAAGATAGAAGAACATTATGAAATTTAAACTCGAGAACGAATTAACAAAAAAATATATACAGAATAAGTTATTTCATTTAGTTCCTTGATAATATTTTAATTTGTTAAAGTATCGCTAATTGAATGGTGTAGCCGCCATATTTAAAAGTCACAGCATAAAACAATTTAATTATCTTTCTTTTGGACAATTATAAGTTGATTGTATCATCAAACGAAATGTCAATATATTTTTTGCGTGGGCTCATTTTTAATTTGTTCCAATAAAGCGAACGCTCGAATCACAAATAGATGGGACTATTATTGTTTTATGTGACAATACAAGCGCCAAGGGCGGGAGATAGCTGAGGGAACCTCTTACACCGTTACTATGGTAAAAAAAATACTAAACTAAAATAGACTAAATTATGACAAACTTGTGACCATCACATTGTGACATAGGCTATATTATATTTTCAAAAAATTAGGGATCCTTACTAAAACACCAACAATGTCACCTAAGGTGTAAAAAAAATTACCTATCATATTCCGTACTTTGAAATTTGGTCACGATGTGTAATTTCGTCCAACTTAAAAGAAAGGATAGGTTTTTTTTAGTACCCGCGTGAAGCCGGGGCGGATCGCTAGTATTTTTATAAAGAAAATCGTCTATTTATCAATTGTTTCAATACGGTGTGAGTGGATGTCGCGTTAAAGAGTTTGTCCTTTGCCTAAATATTTCCATTCAATGTTTGTATTTCAGACGCCGCCCGAAGGCAGGACAAATACACTTCACGATATATTTCTTGCGTCTTAATAAAGATATATTCAACTATGTTGTCACAACTAATAGTATGGTTATATGTTACGAATGTTTCCTCATAGAGTCAGTAAACAACATATTGTAATTATTTATTTTTACAAATAATATCTAAACATTTATTTTTGTACAAACACAACATTGCACGATCTTATTATATATTATTAGCTATATTTACTTAATTTGTTGATGGCCGGTGATTTATTTTAATTAAATTATATAAAAAAAACATTTTTTTCTTCCTAACTTATCAATAATCCTTCTAATATTATAAATGCGAAAGTTTGTATGTATGGATGTTTGTTATTCTTTCACGCAAAAACTACTGAATGGATTTTAATGAAACTTTACAATAATATAGAATATACATGAGAATAACACATAGGCTATAATTTATAAAGATATTGTAGGAATTGTAACCAAAATATAACGATAAGTGTCAAGTGAGGAGAAAAAAATATGCGAGATATTCAGGTCAATCATAATAGGGTTCAGCTTAGGTTGGAAAATTGTCGGTTAAATTAAATTGCACGGCGGGTGAGACCGCAGGGCACAGCTAGTAAAATATAAAATTTAAGAATATAGAAAAAGCTAAGTCTGATAGCCTCGAGTACAAACTATGTCTATACCCTACTACCTGTATATACTCCAGCTTAGGGCCTAAGCCCTGATGTTACAAGTATCGGCATCCTCCAGTAATGTGTCATATTTTGATCTGACCTGATTTATAATATTGTGACGTCATTTTCTTTATCACATAAATCTTCTACTCCTCTCTGCCCTGTTCTCACTTTTTTATGTGGGGTCGCAGAGTAAGAGCGTAGTCCATACTATATATATAGGGGATAGACAGGAAAGAGGATGTTTCCTTTCCCTATACATCCACAACCTCTCCAATCCTCTTCCCCTTTCCATCCTTTCCTTATTAGGAAGGGATAGGACAGCGATGAGAACTGAAATTGGGCCTCCGACTCATCAGAAGAAACAGAATACTTCTACTTGACGCCTGTCTTCTGTGAGGTCGTGGTATTTAATCGGTCGAGCCGGCACATTCGTGCAGCAGATGTTATTGTCGCTCTACCACTGTTAAGGTAGCAAAGGTGTATAAAGTTGTACCTCAACTTCAAAGTACTTCGACAGTGTTCCGAAGAGTAAGTAAAGCGTTTGACAATCCACATGCATCTTGTTTTTAACCGACTTCAAAAAGGAGGAGGTTATCAATTCGTGTGTATGTTTTTTTTATGTTTGTTACCTCAGAACTCCGCTCCTGGTGAACCGATTTCGATGATTCTTTTTTTGTTCGAGAGCTAATGCTTGTCGATTGGTCCCATTTTTCTAGTCAAGATCCGACTGGTAGTTTTTGAGATATTCTTAATAATGCATATTTTCTTGGCTTACGTAGGCTAAACTATAGTTCTTACATGAAAATGATGTATGAAATAATTGTAGCTCTTTACATAAGCTAAATAAAAGTCCGCGATGACATCTTCTATGGTTATCTCACGATAACCATTTTTTTCTTAGGAAATATAAATTTAAACGTATTCGATACTTACTACGCTATTATTCGTGTTCGGTATGAATCCTTATCCATTTAAATGTCTTAGTTATCAAGAGAATTTAATGTTCATTATAATTGTTCCTTGAACTATATCATTCTGCCCAATAGTTTAGAAGATATCAAGAGTTTAAACTACAAAGTAAGTAAAAACTTAGCGCAAGTAATTTCAAAAGCCGCGCAGTAGACGGCCGGGCTTAGCGATGTGTTTATTACTATGTACTTTTGTTTATTATCATTCTTTGATTGAAAGTTGGTTGTTATCATGTATTCCCATATAAATGTATATCATTTAAACTTTAGATTCACTAAAAATCGAGAAAAAACAATTTTAAACAAAAACAAAACCGACTTAAAATAAACTATATTCAAAAACAACAAATACACTTAAAAGTAGTATTAACAAATGAACTTTATACTATATACTAGTGCCCCGCCTCAGCTTCGCCTGGATACCACTAAATATGTTGATCCGATCGCTACCAAGCACAGCCGACACCGACTCCAAAAATAAATATGATTAAGAATTGATTCTCATGTTTAATTGCATAAAATTATTTTATACTTTTAAGTGCATTTGTTGTCTTTGAATATAGTTTTTTAGCGTTATAGATTAGCTCGACCAGTCTCAGTGAGGGACATCCATATATTTTTTTATTAAGTAAATCGTAAGAAAATATTCAAGTCTTCCTAAAGTATATCTCCTGTGATCTGTTGTTTTCTACAAAAATTCTGGCAAGTAGTCCCTTATCATTACATGAGTAACGCCAGGCTACGTATCTGGTGTTCGAGGGGCAGATAAGTTGCTATGAATAACCGATGAAAAAAGGCTGTCACCATACCCACATTGTATTTATTATTCATCGACTTTTAAATCCTCACCTAATCACCTCTAAAGTTCTTTACTATTTCCTTCTGTAGTAAAAATATTACAGAAGAAAACAGTAAACAACTTTTAAACAGCATGAATCTTTGCTTGTATGTATAGACAATGACCATAAACAAGAAATAGTTGATTTAAAAACACCAAAAAACCACCACTCCGGGAAATAATACAAAAGACGAATGACCAAAGTTTTGATTAAAAAAAAAACAATATTAAACTGAATTAATTTCCTTTTATTTTTTAAAACCATTACAATGTTACTTAAATTATAATTTTTGTGACTAGTAACGTTTCTACTTGATGTATAAATCTTTATTTAGAAAAATGGCTTTGTTGTGTCCCCTTTTAATGCACACTGTGGCGTCCCTTGTTATAGGTCCTGACAAGTAAGATCAATGTAAAGGAATAAAACATATAGCTTGTTTTGCGTTTTGTGGGACGTACGGGGAGAAGGGTAATAGCTACCGCGCCCCCTTCACCTCGCAAACCCCTCAAACCGATTTGCTTGCGCTTATAATGATTTGATGTGGATTATAAAGGGAGTTTACATAGTAAATTTATTAGAATTTTATGTCAGTATTGTTATTAAAGGTTTATACATCAAGTTTATACACGAAGCAGGTTTCCAGCCCAAACCCGATTCATGTACACTTTCATACCCTCACATCAAATAAATTCAAGGTTATTAAAAAATATGTGATAGACTGAGAGTACAAAAGACAACTTTTCTATATATATAATCCTGTCTGTCCGTTCTATCACCTTCAAGAGTATATAATATGATATTTAATAGAATACGTTAAATCATATCAAGTCAGCATTCAATTTCGTTCGGTGTGCGATGTGGGTCGTGTTTGATTGCATTTAGTCAGTGTAGACCATCCCCTCGGCCGCCTCTTCATCTATCCTGTAACAAATCATCAAATATTTACGTGTTCGAAAGTTGTAAAAGGGATTCGTTTGGAATGTGATATCTAAACGGCTTAACGAATTGACGATATATAGATTGGGGACTTGTTAAGAGTGCTTATGGGTTGCGGTCACTTGACATCGGGTGAACTTCTTGCTTGTTTGCCTCCTTTAAAAACGACCAAGGATAACTAAAATATCACTCAGGCATCGGTGTCTTTTCGCCGTCCTACAAATCTTGTCCGCACTCCTTGACTAAATTGTTAGTACATCTTGTGGAAGGTCTATCTAGGCTATATCTGTTTCGTGGCTGCTATTTCTAAATACAATATGAGAGGATAACTAGCTTTTTTGTAATCTTCGTCTATCTCTTTACGGCTAATTTCTTGCATTTCGTATAGTAGTAAGATTTGATTTCTAGGATAAAATACCTGTTGTATGAACTTTTTGGTGGCGGCAGTCGGCGAAGAGTGCAAAGCGGTGCAAACACTTGCAGCTCACAGAGATGCGCTACATCACGCCACGTCAGATCGCGTACGGTGAGCAGGGTGCGCGAGATCTGCGGTGGCTCCGACCTCTTGCCGTACCTACTGCCCATGAAGAACCTGCGAATACTGTGAGTTGTGGTGAAGATGCTTAGGGTCACATGGACTTTAGGTCCGTAGATAACTAGGTGCTCAATTCCTATTTATACAAAATAATTAATAGTTTGGAAAACTAAAATACCGGCAAAGCGCACGTTACGTAAACTAACGTTATTTCAATTTGTAACAAGATGGCGTTATTATCAATCTTAAAATAAAATTATTTTTCTACTTATAATCCGGTGTTTAATGTGTCCGGTAATAAAATGTTGATACTCGAATGTCTACCAGTTAAAGAAAATTACATTGAAAGATTTCATTGCATATATATCTACGGAGACAATAAAACGTATTAAAAATCCGACTTCAAGAAATATTTACTTCACGCTCATTATTCTTACTATATAATGAGTAAAAATGACGTCACCTGTCGTTGCGTGGTGCGATCATGCGCGGAGAGGACCGGCCGTACCGCGAGCCGAGCACAAACGGGGCGGTCGCCACTGCTGACAGTGAAACAGTTACAATAGTGCTAAAATGTCTATTAATAATAATATTATAACAACAATACTGTCACAACAGGCTTTGGCAAGGCATAACGAAAATATCGACTTATAGATTTTTACACATTACTTGTGTGACCACTATAAAGCCGGGTATACACGATGTTCACGAACCTATTGTGGTTCGCGCCCCTGCTACTGCACTATATAGGGGATACGTTAGCACTCCTCGAGTGTGTGAGTGTGTGACAAAGGGAAGCTTAGTCTGTTTGTAGACGGGAGCGAAATACCACTTATAGTGCGTGCATAAATGGAGTTTTTATTATGGCCACTTAATTCATTTGATTCTGAGATTTGAGTTCCATCATCATTGCGTTCGATTTCTTGTAAATATCAGGTTCCCGAGAGCGAGGAGTTTTTACAAAGGCTTCGAGAAGAAAATGACATAAAACATATGCTGCATTAGCCACTAATGGTGACGTCATATTCGTTCAACGTTCGCAAGGGTACGATATGCACACCGTCTCCATTAGAGCCGTACTACATGCGCAGAGCACAGTTGTCCGCGAACATAGTGGATAACCGGCACTATTAAAATAGCAGAATTGAGAATATATACACAATATACATATACATATATATTGCATCAAATCATAGATACATAGTATATATCTAAGTAGTACTAGCAATTTGCTTACTTTCAGCACGCTTAAAAGTGTCGGAACGCGCGAGTGCAGCGCACAGCAGCGCCAACGCGCACGCGTAACGCCACATTCTCGCCTCCGCTTCAATCCTCGCTGATAGTGGCACCCCACAGACGACGTGCGCTTGTTGATATACAGATGTACGGCCTACAGTTGAACCTTGCAATGACACAAAATAGTGAGCAATGTTTAAGTATTTAATCTTATAAATTACAATATTTCGTTATAGGCTTAAAAAAAATATTTAGAAAAAGATCTTGATAAATATAATTAAGTTGAGAAGATTTGATTGTTTGTTTGTTCCGGCTAAAGTCAATAACTACTGAATCGACTTTACAAAATTCTTTCACAAATAGGACTCTCAGCGATAACCGGGGTTATATTTTTTATTTCTCTATCCTAAGAATAGTCTGTCTGTCTCGAGCGAAACTGGAGCGTGTTGCAGTCTTACAATGTACGCAGAATAATTTAAAGTAGATGTGGAAACAGACATTTTAAACGCATTAAAATGTTCACTTATTTGTTTTCGTTATTAATAATTAACAATTCATATCATCAACATAAACACAGCTGATCACCAAAATGGTTTCAAGATTTTTATATAGCTATAAATCTTTTTTTATATAACTACCAGGAGTTACCAATGCGCTGGGACCTTGTCGAATTTACATGGGTGACGTCAGCCATAACTAAAAAGTAAAATTAACAAAATAATTCTAATAGGTAGTGAATTTAATGTATTAATAACTTTATTATTGTCTTTATCAATAATATAAGTGATAAATTGTGTAGATATTATTTAAAAATTAAACCAAACATTAGTAGAATTAAATAGGTCAACATTATTGATCAATGTCATCAGCAATTGGTTAAGATCATTTTATTTTCATTATCCGTCATCAATTGTGACATTGACTGGTTTTTGAAATAAATACTAATTTACGAGCACGACTGTGAAGTATTTTCCTACTCATTTTAAAACAAAGATGTCAACAATAGCAACTATCGGTGCTGACTGTTTAATGTCACGAAATTACGTCACCAAAATGGACGCCAGACGCATCAGCAATTTGCGGAGCTTATACCACAATTACAGTAATTACATTTTTCAATTGACTACCGCATCTCCTTTCAAGGGTTTCTAGCAAATCGGAGTTACATTTACTATATGACCCGACGTAACTTTTTTTCTATTGATTATTAATTTTGAGGTCTGAAAACATTGAGCAAACCGCATTTTCGAGTATTTTATATAATTAAATTAGGACCTACATTAATTACTGAGAGGGAGTCAGACCTATATTGAATTAGGCAGGCGACACGCGAGGGTAACTTTTTAAAACTTTCCAACAGATGTAGACGTGGATGAAATAATGTCTCAATCAATTATCACAGACATGGCTCGTCACCAGATATACAGTATGATATGATAATTATATAAAAACTTTTAGTTTTCAAATAAAACATTCCTTTGAAAGCATAACTTTACAAGTTAATTATGAACATACTGCACGGGGCGGTAGTGACGTGACCAATTACTTTTATATCGATAATTTATAACAAAATTTGTGGGAATAAAAATTGACCTTAAATAATTTTTATAATAATTCCGATAAACGATATTAAAAGGTATTTGTTTTTGAATTAAATTTCATATTTCAATAAACAGAAAGTAAGATTTATGACGATTAAATACTTAGAGTAGACATCTTCGTTATTCGCACAAGGATTGGCCTCATGATGAGGCTAAAAGGTTTTAGAACCACGTAGGCCGAAGCAGCGTAGGCAAGCCTCCTAGAAGATAGACCAAGTTAGGCAGAGTATAGTTAAGGTTAAGGGAGTCCAATGAGAGTAGCAAGGGATCTTTGTCGACATTGAAAGGACCTTTTGGTGAAGATGACAATGTAAAGCCATAAAGAGACATGTAACAGTCCATCTCGTGGGAAGCCTATCCTGCATCGTCCTGTAAGCGTTCGCCATGCTACAATGCTTTGGTCTCATAGGCTAACCGTTTTACGAGTTTCCTTATTTTAAATATTTTATAAAAATGTTGCAACGTTTTAAGCGTTGAACATCACTAGTCTCTCATACGTATCCGAGTGAAGACCATTGCGCGAGGTCCGCTGTTTAACTTCCACGCATGCTAATATGTTTATAATTAATATTTCATTAACCGTACACGCCACCTGACGTCCTAAATAAACAAATAGACCGACAATATTTAAAGTTACTTTGTTATAAATTATAATAATTTAAAGAGAAAATAATATTATTTTGTCTAAACTTCTAGATTTAGGATCTGACAATGTTGTCTACAGGATATTACTATCGGTTACCTTGATTTATTAGGATATTGAATCTTTCGTTTAATATCTGTGTTGTATTAAGGTAATTTATCTATTTATTTGCGATATTAAAAGGCTAAATAAAAGCTTTGTAAACAGCAAACAAGATAGTGGATGCTGGAAACGGAAGGAAGTCCTCCTCGCCGCCGGAGCTGACGGAAAAATCTTATACCACCTAGTTATGACAGTGAAACGAATAGATTTCAACCTTATCTTGAAGGTGTAAGGTTTGATATTGCTTGAACTTACGATGCTAGCTTTCCTTTTTAAGGACTAAATGAATTAACTTCATTGAAGATTTTAAAATCTCGCTGTAAAAGAACCTCTTTTGTTAGCTATTTAGACATTTAACAGTATTTTTTAAATAATTCAATGATAAAGTACACAGTAAAAATACAGGCAATCAATATTCTTAAAAAAAAATTAGTTTAAATATTTAAAGTAATGTTGTTTGTCATTTCATGTCTTTTGGAGTAGAAATAATGTGTATGTTTAATGTATGACTACTAATATGACTGCTAATACACTTCTATATAAAG
>JWHW01036750.1:0-13681 GCA_000931545.1 Papilio glaucus | reverse complement strand
GACAATGGACTACATTGTTTATTGCTTCTATCAATTAATTGGTGTGGTTTAATGTCTACTAATTAATTGCATCTTGTACATGACACTCCATCGAGTCGTTGTGAGACAATAACTGCTGAGATAACGGTGATGTACTTCGTGTCGGAATTGTCGTTTACAGATACATTATGTTTTATTTGTAAATGTGCTGATAATCAGAAAAGTAACTGATAATAAAATATATCGTGTTTTTTAAAGTTTACAAACAAGTTGGTTTAATGGGTTTTGTAGTGGGAGGTTTTATGTCATAGTGCGCTCGGTGTAAAGCGGATTACGATCGATGCCTCTGTCTCTGTCTACCCCAGTATAGTTATGAGACTCTTTAAATTTGGTACGATGTATAAACAATAAAATGAATGTAATAAACAAATTGCAATTATAACATTACGATAAGTAATTAATTACACGCAAATACTTCTGGCTTATCGAAATCATTTTACGATATATAAGACAGATATACGACAATAACAGTGGCCTGAGAACGTACGGCGACAACCTGGGCCGATAGTACGGGCCCAGTATACTGATCGGCGGAGATCGTTGCGCCATTAATACATGAACAACTAATACCAGTTTTTATTTAAAATGCTTTCGAAACTTATTACTAATTTAATATGCCGTTTGCTCTGATATAGTAAACGTAGTCGCTCGCCTTATTAGGTGACCAACGCCGCTTATAGTCACAACTCACAATCCTTTTGAAACAGAAAAGTGTAGGCAAAACGAACAAAAGAAGCAGAATTTTATGTTAATAGCGTGTTTTAAAGAAGGTACCGAACGAGCTGTTCACGCGATATGAAGTTTGAGCTACCCATAGGCATCTGCAGAACGCTAATGAGTTCCAGATGCCCGGCCTACCTTTAACGGATAGAAACAATAGAAGAATGGGATATTTCCTTTTCCTATTTATTCCCTACCCCGTCAAATCCTCTTCCCCTTCACATCCTTTCTTTATTAGAAATGGATGAGAAGAGGAAGAGGGTTAGAATTAGGCCTCCGGCACCTCACTAATCAGGCGTCACGCACAATATTTCTACTTCACGCCTGTTTTCTGTGAGGTCGTGGTATTTCACCGGTCGAGCCGGTCCATTCGTGCAACAGATGTTGTTGTTGCCTACTCTACCACTGCCAAATGTCACAATAATAAGTATTCAGTTTGTCATTTATGGTTAGTGTTAAACCTAATATCTAAATCTGTTGATTGTGTATCAGACTTCATGGGCTCCCATCATCATTGAAGCATATAGGTGTGTCAGAAAAACTACCTAAATTGTTAAAAATAAAGCATAAAAAGTATAAAAATAATAGGAATTTATAAAGGAATGTAAATAACAATAACAGAGTAATTATTTTTAAACTTTTTAAATTAACCGAGTAATGTAAAATGTCAATACTGATAAAGAACTCATTTTAACATTTTATTAATTTCTTACTATATTAGCAAGCTGCTTAATGTGTTACATAAATTGTAGTTGTCAAAAACTATCAAGACTAATGACTGTAATAACAGCCGCGAACAAATTTATTATAACGCTGATAAATAAGACATTTTTAAATGTTGAGATTGTTTTGTTTTATTCTCATTATATTTGTTGCAATTCAAAGTTGTTGTAATTGCTTCAATGGACAAGACATGATTTCTTAAATGGTCTATCGAATTTGCGCTTTCTTGTTTTTATTAATTTTCGCTTAGAAAAAAATCAAGAGTTATCCCACTTCTGAACGTGAAACGAATTGGGCTGTACGTTCAGAGGTTTGTTCCATTAGCTATATCGAAGTGTTTCGGGGGCATCGTAAGTGACCCAATAGTGTTCCATTTATAAAATGGACACGGCGCGTGTAAACACTAACTACGTACTGTTGTGTTTAAATAAACCGTACGAATGCTACCTCGTCTAATCTAGCATTTCATGACTTTATGACTTTAGAAATGGTTACGTTTATGATATTTATTATGTTATCTGTGCAACGAGGCATAGTGTATCTAAGCTATAAATATGTTATGACAGTAATGTATGCAGTTGATCAATTTATAAATCACTTAAATTGAATATCAAATTTGATTTTCAACAGTTTGATGTCTGACACTAATGTCATGTCAACAACATCGGTGACATTCTGAGTTGACATATGAATCGAAGAATCTGCATTAGTAACATAAAGCGTTAGGTTACGAACGTTTTATAACTTGCTAGCTGTGCCTCGCTGCTTCACACGCCGCGCTGTTTACTCTAAATAATTTATCTCTCTTTATTTCTAAATAATTTGAAGCCTATTCGGTACAAGCGGTATATTTATTCATTTTTTTTTGGGATATTAGTATATTTGATTTTCGCCACAACCCAATCTAGATAAGGCAACATATAATTGACCGCGGGAAAAACCTTTCATCGACCCACCATGTCGCATCTCATCATTAGCCCGATCTATTACATCCTTCTTGTTCAGCGTTCTTTTCCTTGTTGTGCTCGGTTCCTAAAAGTCTGAGCGTGATGTTAACCTTCTTTAACAGTTGAGCTTTCAAACGCAAAAAGATATTTTTCTTATTCGATTGGTAGCTACTAAAATTAGCACGTGCAAACAAACAAACTCTTCCGCTTAACTATATTATAAGTTTAGATTAGATATTGATTGCGAGAGATGATTAAAATTTGGTTTTTGGTCAGTTACATGATGTTTCGGGATAGCAATGTCTAGAAAAAAACCGTTTATATCGATGAAACAACAAATGATAATACTTTATTTAGACCACGAGGGTCTAACTTCCCGCAATGTAAGTATCTGATTTCGCAGAATAAAGCATTAATTAAAATTAATTATTTCAGAAAAATACAACGATCTTAAAAAAAGGGACATGTTTTTACACTGAAAAATGTAATGAACCTCGGTTGCATCGATTACAGTATTGGAATAAAACAGAATTTTATTCCAGGACCAGTTTATTAAGCTTTGAATCCCAATTTGTTATTGTTGGGAATGTGTAGCACTCGCGTGAATATAACATATCATTATAGGTTACAATAGTTTAGTTATTTAAGTTATTGAAGCGGGCTATATCTAGCTATGCACATAATTCAGATCAAAAATAATTAATCCACGGCGCCGCCACGCATCGCTCGCTTATATTTAGCGATGACTTAAATTTTAATAGAGTTCCGAAGTATTAAAAATAGATGCGAGTTACTCGTATCTCGCAATCTTATTGCTTATCAAAGAGTAACGATTAAAACATTCTTTGTTATATGATAATATGTCGACGTATTGTATTATCATGTCCTGATTGATAGATAGGCGAAGATATCGATTACTAGCCGCTTATTACCAAGCTTATCAAGACCCCAGATGTTGCAAAGGGCAACCTGTCATATCGCGTATATAGTAGACATCATATAGAGTAGACATAATTTCCTTACAAGCTGTCCTTTAGACGAAAGATTAACACATTATCTTCTTCTTAATTTTTTTTATTATTCTTCATTGAAGATTCAATTAAAAATTTTAATGAACAAAAGATTTGTATTCTTTGATTTCACATAAATATTACTACAATAAAAACATTAAAAAAGTTTACGGATTTAACAAAAATAAGAACTTACAATTAAATATAGAGTATAACACCTCTCAAACTTTGACACATCACAAAAAGTTTAAAATTCGAATACGAAACAAAAAAAAGAAATGGAAAGCGCGCGAAGTGGACGAAACACTGGCCGGCGATAGCGCGCGCCGCGGCCGAGTGACGGCGCGCTGACAGCGGCGACGCGGGAACACGCGCGGCCACAGATAACGAACAGCTGACTGGGCGCGAGACGCTGTCGCCGCGCCGTGACGTCACTCATCGCGCCTCACCTCCTTGCTATGTTTAACTACGTTGTCCTCGCGTCAGGGATGCACAACAACTTACACTTCCAAAAGAAATATAAAAATGAACACGAAGCTTTATCTTTAGCTATATTATGACATGAATCGAGTAAAATATCAGTAGTAATATTACTATGGCACTTTGTTTAATTTCTCTTATATTATTAGATTTTTTAAAGTGAAACATCTATATAGACGGGGGTATTTTTCTTTCACGAAAAAGCGTTACGTCCGCGTGGAGGGAGTGTTGTTAATTCGTAGCTCCGCTCCTGATTTACCGATCTTGATGATTTGCTTGTCATGTGGTCCCTCTTTTGTCAAAAAGTGACAAGTAATTTTTGAGTTATTCTTAAATGCGTACCATTGGTTAAAAATAGGTCAATTTTACTTACTTGACTTACGTAGGCTAAACTATAGAACTTACATTAAAATTATGTATGAAATAATCGTAGCTCTTTAAATAAGCGATATAAAAGTCCGGGACGACATATATCTATCTCGTATGGTTGTCTCACAATAACCATTTTTTTCTTAAGAAACATTAATTAAACGCAACACAACAGTCCCAGCACACATTTTTATTTCGAGAGGCCTGTCGGTAGGGTACCCTCCTGAATGTATTCCAGGCTTCAGCCAGCTCGGCGCGCGCCTGCAGATAGCAGCGTTGTGTGAATAGGGATGAATGACATCGGCGGGACTTCCCCCTGATGCACTCGAGACAGCATAAATAAAACGACCTGCTATTCTCTACAGATTGCATGCGATGTTTATCGTATAATTAATGATAATACATTAACGTGGGCTTTCTACTATACTAGAGTCCCTTTTGTGTAACGCAGGGATCAGTACAAATGTCAAAATCAATTGAACAACTTACTTGGTCATCAATTAAGTTTCCAATATTTATCCAAATCAGATGGACAATAATAATTTTCGAGTGCATGTATATACATATAGTATGTATATGTATGTCTGTTCTATAGTTAAGTTATCAAAAGTTTAAAACTACGCGACCTGTCGTTAACTGGGGATACGTTCTGATGTCATATTTATTATTGTAATATTATTATATATCGTCCGTTGTCCTCCAAATAACTTAAACAACTAACAACTTATGAAATAATTAGTTTTCAAATTATAAATGTATGTTATCAATGGCAATAACACTAAATTAAATTACAAAAATGAGAAATTCAATTAATGTCGGCACTCAAAAACTGAATTATTGTCTCATTATTTTATTATAAAAAATTGTGCACGATAAATTTGTTTGTCCCAATTATTGGCAGCGTGTTGTCAGCCGGAGCGGATGGAAGCAATGCACCGGACTCAGGTCAACGTGACTTCGACCAGGTGACCTCTCAACGATTGCAGATACCGGCGGCACAACAGACGGCTCCGGTATCGAGGCGCCACACACGGCTCACACGAGCCATATCAAACACACCACATGTCACCGTAAAATTGTAAACAGCTGACGGAAATTTGTGAACCGAAAAACCATTTACAATTTTACGTATCATTTTCAACCTAACAAATCTTTTATTAGTTTCCGTTCTTACACTTAACACTATTTGTTCTGCGCCATTATAAAACAAGGTAAGATATCAGTTCACAATTTTACGTCGATAGATTATAAACTGTCTAGAAAAATAAATTAAATTGTAAATGGTTCCTTAATTTAACAGTTTAACTAGTGTTTATAATATCGCTAGTGACGTTAAAAACTAACTATGTTTACAATTTAACGGTGACACACATACGTACACGCATGTATAGTAACGTACGCACACATCCACGCTGCTTTCGTAAACAAAAACACAGTTACCATTTATCAGCAACGTAGTGTACACGCGGCCAGCACTCGGCACAAGGGCAAAGAGAAATGGCGCCAATATAAACTCTTTGTTTGTGTTTTAGGAAACACAATAAAAGTTGAAACGTGGCTTGAAATGATCATCTCATATATCTATATAGATACTAGCAGTTGCCCGCGGCTTCGCACGCACTTCTTTGTTATTTTCCACATAATAAACACAAAATTTTTTATCAAAATCGGTCCAGCCGTCTAGGAGGAAAGATAATAAAATTGCCGTAGCTCTGCTTTCGTAGTGGAGGGGATTTTGTATACAACTTTTTAACATTATGTAAAACAGGTTTTTATACATAACAGCGTATCCTACTATACTATACAAGTAAGGTAAAACAGTCTAAAAAGGCAATTGATCCCGCGAACTAGTTTCCAAATTCAGCCACAAAGCCAACTGACGTGTATTTCTGTTTTGCGGTTGAAATTTAATTACAGCAGTGCAGGCTTACAATATATTTGAAGTCAGATTTTATAATCCACACGCCTAGACTGCGCGCTATAACAGTAAAATACAACATACTTTATTTAAAAATGTAATAAGGTGGCAAACGAGCAAGCGGATCACCTGATGTTAAGTGAACGCTACCCATACACATCCGCAACAAGCAAATGAGTTGCAGATGCGTTGCCTACCGTTAATAGACAGAGGAGGGCATAGACAGGAATAAGGAAATTTCCTTTTCCCCGTTAACCCCCTCCCCGTCCAATCTTCTTCCCGTTCCCATCCTATCTATGTTTACAATTTTGGATTGGAATTAGGCCTCCGGCACCTCACTCATCAGACGAAACGCGGAGTACTTCTACTTCACGGCAGTTTTCTGTAAGGTCGTGGTATTTCACCGGTCGAGCCGGCCCATTCGTGCAACAGATATTGTTGCGGTCTCTACCATAGTTAAACTTTTCATATACATACGCTATCCATCTGTCAAATTATATCCCAAATGTAAGATGACAGGAACCTATCGTCAGACCTTAACACTAAACTAATACTTTTAATATTTATTGGAAAGAGAAACAAAGCTTAATAAACAATAATCAGTTAAATTACTAGAAATACATTATACTACATTACAAAAAACTATACTGTAAATGATCAGGTCCAGATTGGGGGAGTCAACTGTATGAAAGCCGATCTTTGCGGCAATAAATGGGGCACACGTCTAGCAGTAGTCGACTGTTAACTAAAGAGAGAGTTAGAGAGAGTGAGATATTGTACATATGTATGTATTATTTACACGATATAGTTGGAAGTGTATGTACAAGCACAGATAAGTGTCACATAACACAAACAGACAATTTGAGATTGAGGTTGACCTTATTAGCACCTTTTAAATAATGATCAAAAGAATTGTACTGACAATTTCAGAATTGATACAGGTACTCAAGTAATTTTAATAATACTTGAAGGAATCATTAATTGAAAGAACAAAGATAAAGTAGACGTGAAACAGACTGAAAGATTATCCGTCCAATAAGGAATGTCGCGTCATGTCGTCGAATTAATAGCAGTGAAGGTGCATCGCGCATTGTACATATTCGCTCCGTCCCAATTTAACCGAGGCCGATATCCTATGCTGGCACACTTGGCGGAGGCACCCAAGGCGCTACCATTTTGGACGCAATGCCGATCCAAACAACTTTATAACAAAGCTGTATGTTATAGTAAAAATGTCATAAAAAATGATCGATAAAGTAAAAACGTGATCTTCCTTGTTTGTAGCACTATACAACAGTAAATATATAATTATGTATATGTGTTAGCAACATGGTGAAAACATATTTTTTAAATGTTGGCAACACCATTGTATGGTAACTGGCAGCAGAGAGCAGCCTGATTGGTATAAAAAAGCTAGGACGAAGTATTTTTGGCGGGCTTTATCCGATAAATTAATCAATGCGTTAGCGTTCCCCAAATCAGTACAATAGTAAATTGAAAATGTTTCTTTAGTATTGATTTTAAAATAAATTTAATATAAGTACAGTGAATTAAAATTAATATTTCATTTTGCACGAGCAACGTTATATCGATAATGTAATCAGTTAGTATTCACAGCTTAGTATAAACTTATATATATATATATAAAAAACTATACTTCTTAAAAAGTTATTGTATATTTTAGAACGTAGTCTGTTGGCTGACCAATATTTTCTACTAGTTTTTACACTTATATACATGTTAAGAGAAAAAAATATGTCGGACCTGACGCACGTTATTGCGGATTGTGTTACGGACACGCGAGAGAAATCCATCGCCAATACACCGACGATCTGGAGCGAAGCCGCCTGTTGGAAAATATCAACTCAAGTATTGTGTCACTAGCCAATGTAATATTGTTATTGGTCGGCTTTGAATACATCTAATACTGATCTATTTTCTTTATGTTTATGAAAGATGTCTTGAGATTTTATTAAGTAAGTTTATTCTTTTACACTTTTTAGTTTCGTCGCGTTAAATATAAATAACAAAACGTTGTACACAGATCGTTAACTAATATGTCATTAACATTTCTATCTCTGTTCACTCCTCTTGTTAATAGCGAGATATAACATAATTTTCTTGTTACTTCATTTTATATTCTTACAAAAGTACATATATATTTTATTAGTACTTGAACCAGAAAATATCAGTTAATAGAAGTAGTAAGTTCTAAATTGTAAATGAAACTCGAGCGCGGTTTTGATGATTCATTCATTAAGTCGACACAGTTTCTGCAATGTGGACATTGGTGTGTTAACTGTAGCACAAACTACATACTATGTTGTCATTGTTACACAAAAAACAAGCCAATGTGTATTTTTAATATATTTGACAACGAAAAAATATATATTTGTGATTATTATGAATTACTTCCTACTTTTTTATCTTTGTGTAGGACAAGGGATACAACGAGGAAGGATTCTAAAAATAATGCGGGCATTTAAAAACTATCGGTGTTCAAATGTTTTTAAGAATCATTAACAAACAAAAACGTCAATCGATAGTAACGACCGCAAGCCGCAACACTTTAAATAATATAAATTTCTATTATAATAGAACGTACCTAAACCCACACGTTTAGGTACGTTCATGTGTTTAGTTTAAATACTATTCAATAATTAAACTGCTATTCAAAAAGATACAAAAAAGTGATGTGCAATAGTAATAAGGACTATTGAATAACATTTAACCTGCTTCCCAATTCAACATAGATTATAGCAAAGCCGAGCAAGTAGAAAAAGGAAAGTTCTATATAAAAATAATCGCAAAGCCGCGTCCTACCTCACATTCGCAGCCTCCCTGGCCTCCGGCAGCGCTCGACAAAGGAAATTAAACTGTGCTCAGCACGCGGCGCGCCGCCGACGACGTCGTCCGATCGCGATTGCACGCATTGCAACGATTAAAGTTCACACACTATTTATAACATTTCTATGTCTTAGAATTGTTTACAAATAAAAAGTCGTCGGGCGGGCGGCGCGCGAACGAGCGACGTGCAGGGCGGGCGGCGCGGAAACGCCGGGTTCAACGGCCGCCGTCGCCATGGCGACTGCGACACGGACCGGCTGCGACGCTTGCAGCAGGAACAGGTGCGGGGATCTGTTACAGTTTTAGCTCGGTCGGCGCAGCGCGGCGCAGCTCGGAACACTGTTGTTGCCTTTACGACTTTGTAACTGCATGTTCGTCGAACGCCGGCCAATCGTGCGGCTTAAAATTATCGCATAAATAGAAACTAACGTTGTTTACAAACTTTGATGTACAAAATGCCTATTTTTTCAATAGATTTATTTCGAATCCCCTTTATACAAGATTCATGACACGTTTCGCATTAAGAAAAGCTTTAAATATTCCAACCGGACAAGTAAATATAATATTAAACTTAATTGAAATTAGAATGAGAAAAAAAAATTCTACAACCGCGTTATTTAAAAAAAAACTAAATAATTGACATGATTATCTCACTACTACCGGAAGTCTAGACTGCTCTGCGACGCTTCAGCGTGCAATCGGAAAACAAACTCATTGACTAATGAAGTGGAGGAGGTAACGAGCGGAACACTCGAATCGATTAAATCGAGACCAATGATGGATTCATTAACAGAAATTGGATATGCGTCCCCTCACCCATAGCTTATTGCGAGGAAACTCTCTACATATCGAGAGACGACCGAAATGCACGGCTTATTGCTCTATGTTTTTGTGTGATACGTTCGTACAGGAGAAAACATAGGGGCACAGTAGTAAAGTTACATAGGCCATGTACGTATGGAGCGGTTAGCCGGAACACGACCGACCAGACTGGCCTCAACTGCGGCTAACCAGGTAACTGCTAGCCGCCACCACAACTCAACGTGCGCTGTCAGTGGCGAACAGATAGCGATGACGAGTGTCCAGGAGCCCGTCAGTGAGACGCATCGCTACGAGCAACCGAAGCTGCAACGTGCGATACAAAATGTTTTTCACATACGACATGTTTTTGACTAGTGATCCGCCTGGCTTTGCCCGGGTAGCCGCTTCAGAATCTGGGAACATCGCCTTATACTTCGACAAAAATCAAAAAATGAATCCCACGGGAAACGTACATTTTTATGGGATGAATAATAGTTTATGTGCTATTCCAGACTGTAATCTATCTCTGTGCCAAATTTCATCCAGATCCGTTCAGCAGTTTTTGCGTGATAGAGTAACAAACATCCATACATCCATACTTACAAAGTTTCGCATTTATAATATTAGTAGGATTGTGGCCAACCGGACGGCTGACCGTGATCTAACAGTATAATGCATAGGGGTCCTTACATTTCAAATTGAGAGAAAAACAGACAAAAATAAAGTACAACAGAAAACTAAAACAGTTTTTTAATCATGTCTACCAAACACATAAATCGACGGTCCCTAAGTACACTATCGAAACTGAAAACGGCTACTTTATTTTGTCCACATTATATATAATGTGGACAAAATAAAGTAGCCGTTTTCAGTTTCGATAGTGTACTTAGGGACCGTCGAAATGCATGATGGAAGTACAACAAATTTAGAGGCTGAGAAACAATGATGTACATGTATAATACATTGCAGTAGAGCAATCGATCCCGTCGCGTCCGCCTCTCGCGGCGAGCGCCGCTCCCGATGATGCCAGCCCGGCTATCCTGTAGGCAACCTTTCCAAAGTTGAACTATAACTATAGGCCGCAGTCGACGGATTTGCATTTTTGAATTCACGAGAGCTTCTGTTTTGCATCACCGTACATTTCGTTTTTTTTCTATTTTATTTAAAATTTTATGGTTTATCTATGCAACAATAATCTAAGAATATAGAAAATGTAAACATTCCTAAGCGTTTTGAATTATTTTCCACTTTATAAGTATTAGGTTGTACGTTCGTTAGAGCAATGGTAGGCAGCGTGTTTACAACGGGGTCACATGTGTCCGGCTGCTGGATCTGTATGTTATGTAAGGGATTTAATTTTCATACTCGATCCTGTTTTTTGCCTCTACTATTTAAATTATTAGCAGTAAATATTAAATTAACTATTAATAAAGAAGAATCTGCCTGACTTATATATGAACTCACAGTCAAACCGACTGGGCTTAAAGACTGAAACTTGAAATTTGACAAAGAGATCTGTTATTAAGTAGGCGAGCATGAAAAAAAGATTTGAAAAAAATCATCCCCTAAAGGTCTAAAGTAGGGGATGAAAGTTTGTATGGAAAAATGTTCGTAATCCATATTAAATAGGGTTCGGTTTAGACTGGACAATCGTTGGTTAAATTAAATTCCATAGCTGTTAATACGAAAAATAGTCTACAATTTTATGAACATCGGTAAATGAAGAAATATTTTTTTTTCTAAATTTCACCTTGAACCAAATCCGAGAGAATAGATTAGTGAGAGCTATTTACGTCACCAGCTCGTGTGCTGGCGTCGTTGTTTGTTTGTGTTGCCGCGGGCCGCGGGTCTGTTTCAAGTTTGTCTGCAACTTGCGTTCGATTCTAGTGGAAGTCGGTCAAGGTAAGTTGGCGTTATTTGGTACTATCCAGGAGGATTTTCATATAAAAAGATGAAAAATTAATCTTTTTGTTTTAATTGCTATGTTTTATATAGCAGGTTATGACAGCACGGTAAAATAATATCGGGGTTGAAAACATTTAAGAAAATGTATTCTAAATATTGATTAATTCAAAGTATTAATTACTATAGATGAGACCAGTTTATAAATTAATCGGACTGGGGCTGGAATATAACATGAATGATGTGAGACATTTTTACATTTCTATCCCTTTTTCTCATAGCTTAAAACCTGTAAACCATTAAGACCCTTATCTACTTCGCCCCCGTAACAATTGAAACGCTCTGAATTTTCGACGCGAAGTAGATGGGTTGCCTGTACATTAGTTAATTACACTTTATTATTTCTTGTTCTAACCCTCAATGGAGAGTTACAATTGACGAGGGGGGACAAAGTAATTGAGGATTTAATATTGGATAGATAAGCTACTAAACAAACATTATTAAGTGAGCCGTAAGATATATCGATTTTTTATTTTGCTGTAAAATAATTGGCAGTTATACCTACTATATAAATAGACTGGGCTGTTAATATATTATATTCACTAAGATATTTATACAGCTACATACGTCAATGAATTATGTTGATTAATAATTTTAATATAAGCGCTAAGAGCCTAATTAATGAGTAGGCTACGGACTGCGAAACATGCACAACATGGACAACATGGCCGTGGGTTCGAATCCGTCGTTCGACTACTGTTGTGGACCATTTCCAACCAGGTTTCACCTAGGTTGGGAATTTTAATGAAACTTTATAATAGTATAGCTTATTCATCAGAATAACAATATATAATATCACATAATAATTTATAAAGATATTGTGTGAATTGTCTCAACATAAAGATAAGTGTCAAGTAAGTAGGATAATGGAAATGTTTACCTTAAATAGTCCGCGACAGCATATATCTATCTTTTATGTGTAAGCCATTATCGCCAAAATACTGAACCATCTATTAATTATAGGGCGGAACAAAGTTTGCCGGTCCAGCTAGTATTTCATATACATGCTGAGGGCTGGCGTCAGGAAGGCGGAAAAAATAGCCAAAATCTATTACAGTAGGACTACCGTCGTACGGTGCCGACCCCACATCAGAAAAAAAAGGAAAAAGAGCAGAGAGAAGACGATTTTATTATAAGTTGACTTTCTGCGAGGTGGATTCAGGCGACCAGTATCTATGTGCTCCTGTAATTTAAAAGGTTAAATATTTTCAGCACTTTACAATTCGAAACCACAAAACTCCGAGCACAAGAGAAGGCTAATTAAAGTCTGCGAGCGCTCAGTGAAGTATCATTGTGAATAATTATGTTTCAAAAGTCCCGAACCTATCCTGCACAGGACTGCGTTCCGTTCCTACGTATTTATTTTTTATTAAGCTTTTTTACTGAAATTTTTTTTTCAATTCAAATAATTATATTCTTGTAGTATGACTCATAGCTGTCTAGCTAAACGCGTGATGAAACTGCGGCAGAACTCAAAAACTGGTTTTTCACCGACCAAGATATTAAGTAAGATGGATATATTTTCAAATATTATGTGTCGGTTATTGTGAAGTCTTGTTAACGTAAGTGACAGTTGACCGAGTGCACGGTGGTCCACCGCATCTCATTCATTATTTATTTATATTTGCCTCACTAGTTCTACCAGTTGGAGCCAATGCTCTAATTTATTTCCATCTATTTATTGTATAATAATCTTAATATAAATACACCTTAGGCCTCTTTCCGTCAAACTTTTCCCTTTCCCAAACCACACAATAGCTCCGTATGTAACTCATTACTGTCCAAACACTTATATCAGTAACACTTTATTGTATGTAACATTTTATCCAGGGATAATTTTAAAGAGTTATTCTTTAATGAGGGGG
>JWHW01036709.1:0-26905 GCA_000931545.1 Papilio glaucus | reverse complement strand
CTGATTCGGAAATTATAATATTTCGTTGACGTTTATGCACTTTTTCTTCTAAACGTTCGATTTTTTTCTTGTACCTTTCGTTTCGGCATATTTTTTGACGTGTTTGTAATAATTTGAATTGAATTGCGTTCACTAACGCGCACAAAAAAAGGAATGAGAAAATCGGTGGAGCGCTAGTGATGTGTAGACGGTAGATGGCGGTTTAAAAATTGAAAATCGAGTAAGAACAAACGATATAAATCTAAAAGTGAGACACTACCTAGTACGTTAGGGAAACTACATGTTAATACTAAATCTGAAGAATGGAGCTATGAAAATATAATTAGCATGTAAACCTTTCGTAATGTGACGCACTCGAGTATGTCCAATGATCGATTTTTGTTGCAAATTTATTGGTCTACCTCAAGCGCGGGTCTACATAGACGAATGATTTGTGATTTAGGGTACTTAACAGGGTAAAAGTACCCGCTATATGTAAAACGCGCTCGAGGATGTAGCAGATGTCTGCGTCTTAGTTTGCATGATCAAAAACCTTAAGTCATAACTTTTTTGTTGTGTATCAACACATAACTGCTTTAGAAGTGGGCTGCTTCACATCGTCGTTACTTTTATACTATTTATTGAAATAACTTAGTGTAAATTTCAAAGTAAGTGCGCTTTACTTGAAGTTGCGATAAATTAGGTTAATAAAGAGAACCCGAAGGGCCCTTTGAAATAAAGACGTTAAGTTTTCGAAATTTATTTTTTAATCTTTTAGCAACACTGATCTCTTTGCATCGCCTCCCTTTAACCTTCATCCCTCCCGCTTTTCCAAAAGTTAGAGTAAAGACAGTGATAAAAGCAGTTATTTTTGTAAGAACTAATTTATTACAATGAAATCTGATGGTACAAAAATATTGAGGTGAGGCAGGATCGTGTCGTATAGAAATCTGTTAATTCTGCCTACATAGTCGTCTATTTAAGATAAACAATAACGCCATATAACTGTAATGGTGTTTGCAGTGTTTATTAACATCTCCATACATAACATATTTTCTCCTCTCCGTAGAAGATGCAGCTGAAGAAGTCTTCGACTACCAGTCGATGCCGGCGCTGTCGGAGCTGGACGACTTCGATGTTTGCTTGAAGAAACCAGATGCGGTCTACTGTATAGTAGACTTTGAACTTCTGGAGGACGATACACCCCTGTACCAGTTTATAAAGGTGATTCTTTACCAAACAAAATTAGTAGCAGAGCCATCTATTCTAAAAAAAAAACGTTTATTAGAAAGATTAAAGAATAACCAGGGACGTTGAGTTAGACGTGTTTTGTCACATTGTCAATGATTCGTTTAGTTCACAATTTGCCGTCAGTTTATAATACAGCTAGTGAGATTATATACTGACGATGTTTACAACCTGTCTGTGACTTACACACCATACGCACCCATCACATGTTGAGTAAATTATTATTGAACGTGAATTGATTGTTTTTTTTTTAAAGGGGGAGGTGTCTTATGGATACCCGCTTGGAATGGAGTTCCTTCCGCCATGTCTTTTTTGTGTTGTATTACATTAAAAGGGTATTTAAAAATTATTTTTATTATCTTAGCATATACTCAAAATCGGCAAGGTTCAAAATTACATTTAATTGAACTGAGTTTTAGTTTCCTAGGTGTACGGGAAGTGGATTAAAAATCACTACAAAATGATGATGGTTTTTAGTGGCCTTTTTTCATTGTAACATTTTTTTCCGGTATCCCCTCAGCCCGCTACCAAAAGACTACGCTAAAGAACTCCATTCTAATAATTTAATTAAATTTCAGAACTTCTCATCTATATCGTATACAAACTACAAGCACAGCAAGCTGCACCGAGGTGTGTGCGGCTCGCAGCACTGCGGTCTGAACCTAACACATGCGAACGCCACTACCGCCACCGCGGCCGCCTTGAGAGACTGCTTCAATGCCACCATACATCAAGGTTATGGCTTACAGGTGAGATTTGTTGCTGTTCTTTGTGTACAGAATGAATCAATCCTTCTCCATCCTTTTATAGTAGAGATACCACGCACGAAGCGATTCGAATCGTCGTTCGTCGTGCGAACGACAAAGGATTGAAATAAGTTGCCAGCGTCAGTGTTTCCGTCAAATTATGACGTGGGTACCTTGAAGAGAGTGAATAGGCTTTTACTAAAATAGTGCGTATCAACTTTCCACCGCGTCACCACTTACCATCAGATGGGCTTGTGGTCAAGCGCCAGTTTATTCATTATAAAAAAATCGGCCAAGGGAACCGCACGCACCATTATCATATTTAGATGCTCTAGCACAGCTAACTGTAGCTAAAAGTCTAAAGCTACCTTGAATTGTTTCTATTTAAAAAAAAAGGACATATTCTATTAAAATTTTAAAATTAAATAAAATTGCTTTAAGGCATTGTCTAGTGTTTCGTATTAAAGTAAGTGTTAGGTATTGTTTAGGTAACATAATAGGCTGGACATTCGTCGGTACAATTAAATTGCACGGCGGGTGAAACCGCGAGGCACAGCTTGTTTATGTATAAAAGAAGATACTAACTGACTGATCAACGCACAGCCCAAGCGACTAGGCTTAAATACATAAAATATTGCACAGAGATTTCTGTTACTGAGTAGCCTAGCACTAAAGTTCTAATGCAGGGGATGAAAGTATGCATGGAGAAGTAATTAAAATCCAATGTAAGGTAATCTCAAATCTATATGATTAGTCATATTAAATAGGGTTCAGCTTAGGCTGGGCATTCGTCAGTTAAATTAAATTGCACGACGGCTAAAACCACGTGGCTCAGCTTGTCACTTATATATCTACATACATTATGCCCTAGAAAAGCCGATTCACTAGTGAGTTGTAATTGAAGGTTATAATAAATTGACTGTAACAAAGGGCGTGATTTACTCAATTACTAAAAACTTTCCATATTCCGGTCGTAATGGATTAACAGACCGTGTCGGTTTTTAAAACATAAATAACCGAATAAATAATTTGTTTAGACGTGGATAGGTTTAAGGTACGAGTTGCAAAACAGGTTGTAGGTTCGAATTCATCACTTCTAGTAAAAACATAAGCTTTGCTAAAGTGCTCAATTACTTTTATTTATTCTTTATACTCGTATTGACTTCTTTAAATTGTATGAAAATAAGTCGCTTCCACTGTATGCTCCCTTAGATCTTTCAAACAACTCAACTAATTTTAATGCGGTCTTCATCAATACAGACAGGGAAAGGTTAATATGTATTATACATGCATATCACAGATTGCATCAAAGATAAAAATCTGTCTAACTTCTAAAAAAATGGTCACGTACAATGCGGTAATGGAAAAGCCATTTAGACGACTTCAGAACGGCTCCATGTCAACGTAAATACGTTAGATATCTTAATTATTTCATGCACATTATGATAATCCTTTACACCATATAATTTAAATGGTTATCTTAGGAATTATCGCAAAATAGAAACTAATGCGCGCGAAAATAAAATCAAGCACAGGTCGCACGTCGATGTCGGTACTGTTCGCTTGATGCGACCACCCCCGCGCCGCAACCCCTGCCTACTGTGCTCAAGTTCAAAGTGCTTTCAATAAAGCGATCGAGCCGGGTATGACCTATCCAACATTGATACAATATTAATAAAATTAAGAAGGTAAAAAAACATTAATTAATACTAAAACGGAACTAAGTTTGCCGGGGCTAGATACAATTTTTTTAATAATTAAAAATATTTATAGTAATAGTCAGTCATAATAACTCCTTCTTTTTAAGTCATTTTTTTTTCTGTTTCAGGTGGATTCATTATCAGTGCGATACTGCAAGACTCAAGCTGATCGACTGCCGATTGACCTCTTAGATTATTTCATAGGAGCTATCCTGTTGATTGTTTTATTCATCAATCTTGGATGTTCCTCTTACCACTTCTTCTGGCCTGCGGAAAAAGAACGAGGTGTGTACCAACATTTAAAGCGTCAATAGCCTATTGGTTTAGGGAACGTGAATGCGAAACAGGAAGTCGGAGGTTCGAATCCTTATCGACTATCGTCGTGTATCGTACACAAGCGTAAGTGTAGTTGGAATGATTAGGAGAAACATTAGCAAATGTTTTCGACACTCTATTGTTGTTATTTGATGACTTTCATTTGCATTTTAAAGTAATTCTCACTAAAATCAGTTTCATTTCAATGTGTAACATTCGCGTAAATTTAAGAAATAGTTATGTGCGATCTTGTTGCGAAATCCCCACGCGGCAAAATCATTTATTTTTCAGTAAAAGTTAACTTATGATTAAATTAAAATTTCACAGGCAACAAATTCATGCTAGCTTTTTGCGTACAAAAGAATTGGAAAGCTCTGAAACATGGAGGCAGCGCTGATGGTGGGATCTTCAAATGTTTCCAAGCCTTAAGGTAGGACAAGCTTTTCTTTAACACATTCTCCTTTTGTCTATAAGTTAATATTGAGTGAAGATAGACGCAAAATACTTGTAAAAGGAATTCACATTTATTATGTGATAGCTATACAGTTTAACAGTGGTAGAGCCCGCAATAACATCTGTTGCACGAATGAGCAAGCTCGACCGATGAAATACCACGACCTCACAGAAGACAGGCGTGGAGTAGAAGTATTCTGCGTTTCGTCATGAGTCAGGTGGCGGAAGCCTTATCCTAGCCTTTCCCCCCATTTTTATCCTTTTTTAATATGGAAAGGATGGGAAGAGAATAGGAGGGGAAATATCCTTTTTTTATTACCTTGTCACTTAAGATCGGATGATACGCTTGCTCGCTTGCTACCTTCTGCTATAAAGAATATATATCTGTTTTAATATTTAGTCCAAGATAAATAAAATTGTATATATAAATGTACATAAAATATTAAACACTTAAAAAGTTCAGAAAACATGCTACTGCTGTGCTAATTTTAACGTAAAACAAAGTACCCAAGATTTTCTTTTTTAATGTTTTTTTTACAAAGTTTTTGAAAAAAAAAAAGTTGTGATTTATGACATATATGATTCATTTCGATAGAAATAATAATAAATATATTTTTTTATATTTCATTTCATTTATTTATTTTATGTTAATATTTGAAATGTACGTTACATGTCATCGCGGCGGCAGTTATGAATAAATTTGTACGCGAAACTGTCTGTTAACCTGTCAATAATCCCATGTCACGCACTCACTTTACTCTTTACCCTTCCAAAAAGGTTAACCCATCAACACTGTCATAACCAGAGTTAAAATTGGTTTTATTTTTATGCCACCGTAATATTGATATCATCGCTAGTTTATAATCTGACTAGCGATATTACAAAGTAACCGAAAAATAAGAACTTTATATATTTAAAATTTAACGTATCGTTTTAATAATAACAAACCATATTTTTCTTTGAACTTTTCTTTGTAACTTCTTTTAAGGTATTATTTTTATTATTTACATTGTGCGCTAATATCGCAAGACAAGATGTCAGTTCACAATTTGACGATAGATTATAAAGTTTCGAAAGAAAATACGTTAAATTAAAAATAGTTCGTTCAGTTAACAATTTTTCTAATAAGATTATAAACTAACGATGTTCACAAATTTACAGTGGCATTATATTAAAGCAACTCCAGCAATAATAGATATCTTGAGCAATGTTACATTACTTAACCTACATGTTATAAAGCACACGTAAGCCACCTACAGTAGACACTTTAAAACAAAGAACTCATTGCATCATTTTTAAAATCAAATGAACGTTAATCAACAAAATTAATTAATTGAATTGTGAAGGGAGCTAACCTTAATTATTATTTTGGTAGCAATTTTATTAATTTCATATTTAATTAATGAAGAAATTAACTTAATGTTATCATCGTCATCAACGCACAACCCAAACAACTGCTTCTAGAGACTTGAAATTTGCACAAAGATTTTTCTAAATCCTTCCCCCAAGGTCTTAGGTAGGTCATTTGTATAGAGAAACTACCCGTGCAAAGCCAGGGCGGGTCGCTAGTGCAAAAGAATCGTTTCATTTTATTTCATTATGAAAATCTAATCAAATATATAAATCTTTAATCCCTGCCTACCTCTCTTATGAATGGGCGTGAGTGTTCATGTACAAATTCCATATATTTAAGTTAGTCTCTGATTGAACAATAGAGATATTCATTGTTTCATCTGTTCCACAGATTTTATACGATGGTGATGATTCTTGGTCTTCACTCTATGATCTTCATTGGCTATGGTTACACGGCTAATCCTGAGTTTATTGAAAAGGTGAGTAATCATTGACACAATACTAAATGTTGCCCGCGGCTTATCACGCATTTCTTTCTCATTTTCTACTTTGACTTGTAGGTAAAATGTGTCGAAGGGAAAACTTCTTAAGCTGCTTTTGTAGCGCATTTGGTATGGAAAAATCTTATAGGTTCGCGTGAACAACATGCTTAACATGCGTCAGTCAACTTCTTTTGATTTTATTTTTAAATATGAATTTTATTGTTAAAATACAAGGGTTTATTTTTTTGATTATTTATTTATTTTTGATGTATTTTTCATTCTCGATAGTAGTAAACGAAATGAAGCAAATTAATTGAACAGAATGCTAAAATATTTGACATAGAAATACAAGTGTAGACTCTGTTTATACCTCTACATGAATGGCGTAATGATTGTATGCACTAGATCGCAAGCGAAACGTATTGCGAAAAATCGGCTACAAACCGGCTCCTCCATAAATCACAATTTACCCGTACGATAGATTGCAAATAGCAAACTGCAATGTACAATTAACTTGAACCAGTTTACGATAATACGACTATTAAACAACCTTTATAGTAACAACAATAATTAAACTAAATAAAAAAAACAATTAAAGTAGTAAGTACCATCTTTCGACCACGTGAACACATCTGGTGGGATCATGGTCAAACGCTAGATTCAATCAAAAAATCCTACAAAGGCACCTGTAATCACCGTAAAGCAAAGATGTTACATACCTCCAAATGGAGCACCCGGGATTCAAAAGTGAAGCCAACTTAAGTCGCCAATTAGTGACTTTGTGAATACCAACTCAGTCATTTGTTTCTCGCCTCACGAATACAAAATGTCAAGTTGAAAAACAAACGACGGCTTGTGCTATGATGATGTAAAAACTATACCTCAAAAAAAGATAAGTTAACGGCAAAATCAAGCCTCACTTTTGTATGTTGAGTTTGTATAGAACGGGGTATCTGGAGGTATAGAATCTATCTCTTTATGTCACAAAATTATATACTATAAATTTCAGTACATGCGTATTTTATTTCATTCATAAATACATTATTATGTGGAATAACCGTGGAAATATTGTTTAATTATATATAGTTGTAAATAACGTCTCATAGGTATTTCAATTGATTATAATCCAATTCTTAATATAGGCTATTAATTTAACAATAAATAAATGTGATTAATGACCATCATAAATTAGCCGGTTACATCTAACCAATTATAACAAAGCGTGCGATCGAAAACGGACGTCCGTTTTAATTAATTTATTGAAGCTGAGAGAGGCCAGACCAATTGTATTTCGTTCCTGAATTATTTATAGTTAAAAATAGTGTATCTTTTACACGCGATAGTACGATTTTTACTGTTGGTAAATAGTATTTGCAGGAAGACCACTCGATAAATACCATTCCTACGTATACAGTACGTTGTTCACTTTTGTATTGTGTTGTTCTAATGTAGTATTTTATAAGCAGAAATAGGAGGGGTTTTTTTTTAAATGATAAGGCGGAAAACGAGCAGTAGGTCACCTTCTGTCGTATGATCACTGTAGTCTATGAATATTCGAAGCTGTCATTTCCAAGAAAAACACGTTGATATCACATCATTTTATCAACTACTTGCATACAAACCGGACGCGCGACCCACTGTTGCGTACTTGCGTGCATTACCCGTTTTCACTTTGGTTGTGTTTAAGAGAATTACTGGTCCGCTACAAGTCGACCCCGCCTTCACCAACGTTTAAGAAAACTCATGTCGCTCTAGCATTATGTAATTTGTTAAGCAATACTTGTAAGAGCAATTAAGGTTTTGCCACACAGCGGGCGGGACCGCGACGCGACGCCAGCGCAGTTGTAATGTATTTTGTTAATATAAAACTAGAAGATACTAAGATACACAGAGCAGTCGTGTGACGTCGACTGTAAGTAACATGTTATATCTTCTCTATACTAAGTCATACTTTACAACTACGCCGGTGTCGCGTCTCGGTCGCTGTGTGGCGAAACCTTTATTTAACGAATTACTTAATCTAGTGTCTCCAATGTAAACTCAGAGATCCAAACGAGCAGCCATTCTGTATACCTTACAAATTTACTTCGTCTTTCTTGATTATTCAAACATATTTCAAAGTACGATTTACAATATACCAGTCGTAGTACTCTTTGCATTATACAGACCCTAAGTTTTCACAAGTAGATTACGATTTCTACATACGTTGATTATTAACTTTATTTAACTTGAAAAAACATAATACTCTCTTTTGGCAGGCTCTATTATAGGAGGAGACGCTTATTTAGTATTAAAAAAGCTAAAGGAGGGGGCGAAACGGTCTAGTTTTCGGCCCGGTGAAAAGAAATCGTAGATCCATGGCTGTCTCGGTATCGGACCCAGACGGACCGCGTAATGTAACTGACGCAATGTGGTTATCGGCCTCAAATCGTGTAGTTAACCGACCAAACTGTTAGCGGATACAAGTCGTGAACATAAAAGATTAAATCTATAGAGCAATCGTCCAATGTTTTGTAATACAAAAGCGTGAAAAATTACATTTTCAATGATTTTTAAAAACCAAGTGTATACAATTATGCAATTATGATTTAATGGCTTTTGTTCGCATAGTTTTTTTATTTATTTACATGGTATTTTATTATTAAAATAGCTAAACTAAAATGGTTCCTCTGCTGCTATGCATCTTTAAGAGCGGCTGTGATCAACTAACATTAGGCGACTCCTTTGTTACCATAAGAAACAGATGGTCAATGTGGCCAAAATATTATACAGCTGCAGCCCCATTCTGGACAACACAGGGTTGATAGGCCTTCCAGAAGATGGACCAATGACCTGGTTAAAGTTGCAGGAGACCGATCTTTGTGGCAATCCTTTTGGGGAAGACTACGTTCAGCTGTTGTTATCCCGGCATTTGTTAATGATTTCAGTCGTACGATGATTTCTTCAAGTCGCTACTCTTCAACGCCCGAGTGATAGTGCAGATATTCTTCGTGATGGGAGGCTTCCTCATGGCTTACAAGATGTTCATGTATGCCGAGGCTCATCCCTTCAGCTTCAGGACTATACCCATGGCTATTGTCAATAGATGGGTCAGGTATGCTATTTTATGTTTTATAGTTTTTGTGGTAATATGACAAAATATACAAAATTAATTGAATTTTAATGTATGTTTCAGTTATATATTAAAGAGTACATTAACTTTCCAATTATGTAATGAAATTTTTAAGCCACCATTAAACTACCTTCTTCTGATTCAAACATAACAAAATGTTGTTGTTGGTGTGCGTATCAATTTGCTCAAAGTGGAGGGCCAGTCCCACTCCCCCGCCCCAAGTCTCTCCACAAAATCATGTATCCGACAAAGTCAAACGGCTAGGATACTGTATACCTCAACAACGTATTCTACTAGCGCCACGTATGCTGTTTATTTGAAACCAGGCTTTAGTTATTACGTTTTTTTCAGACTTATGCCAGCTGTGCTAGTTGTGATGGGTCTGGCCATGACTTGGGTACCCCACTTGGGGTCCGGCCCCATGTGGGACGCGGTGGTGAAGCGGGAGCGCGATATATGCCGAAGCAACTGGTGGCAGCTCGTCATACTCATGCCGAATCTGTTCCCCTTCGAGCATCTCTGCATGCCACAGGCGTGGTAAGTATTGATATAAAAATAACTATTGACGTGTAACCCAACTGGGATAGACGGAGATAGCAATCTTAATTCCCGTCCAGATGTTTCAAAAATTGAGACAAATATTCATTTACCAGAACTCAAATAAAATGTCCATTGTCTGGACTATGAATAAGGCCAAGAGGCGTCGAATAACAACTAAGCGCAGTACGCGACAGGAAGCATCAGCAGTCAGTCAGAAATATATTTTTTTTTTTATATAGGGCTTCGTAAAGCAGGAGTATCGATAATATTGTCTGTGTCTTCGTGTCAATAGACACCTCGGTGTTTACCATCTGACTACTGCTAGTGTTACAATCAACTTCGTTTATTGAAGAAGATGGCAAACGAACTAGAGGTTCACCTGATATTAAGTGACCCTCACCTAAAGACATCCGCAACACGCAAATGTGTGGCAGTCGACTTTGGACAGAAGTGGATAGACCGGAAAAAGGATATTGCCTTTACGTCTTTATCGGCTTCCCGTCCAATCATCTTCTCCTTCCCATCGTACCTTTAAGAAAGGATGGAACTGGGCTACCGGCAGCTCACTGTTGAGACTAATGATGCTTCTTGAATTTGATCAAAATAAACTGTTTCTACGTATGCTAACCCTTTGAGAACACAGTTTAGACACGTATTACTTACACAATACTTATCGTGTACAATCTCAATCTAAAGTTATTACACCATAACATAATCGACTCTAAGGTCAGTAACTAAACTGCCTAACAAACCTTGTACACGTACGTAACTGCGGTTGGGCAAGCTGCCGAAAGTCATTTTAATCTCGACAAATATTACACGTATGTTTTTTCATACTAACAGTTACCCGCGGCTTCGCTAGCATACGTCTTTGTTTTTTGTAACTTGATTTCATGTCTAACGATTTGATACAGGTACCTACATTTCGAAATATTGATATCGGTTGCCATGGTAATAACAAAACGACAAGAAGTTGTTTTTGTCAAGTCATACATACTTACCACAGCAACCAGTAGTAGGTTATATTTTTCTATCCTATCTATAGGCTTTACTATACTTTAAAATGTGTAATAAGTTTCATGATGATTGGTCGAGTAGACTCGTGAAAGCGTCACGAACAAACTCATATTGGCATTTATAATATTAGTAAATAAGTACATTCAAATACAGATGTGTTTGCCTTATACGAGTAATATTTGTTTTTAGATTTTATACCAATTTATTTATCATTTATTTTCTGTTTCACAAAGAGTGATGCGTTGTACACCAATTAATTTTACTTCATGTCACGCATGTTCTCCAAGTCGAAAATCTATGTATTATGTAATGAATAAAGTGAGAAAAGGGCAGGGAGATGATAGCGTAGACATTATAAAACTTTTGAAACATTAAAAACCATTCCTTCGCAAAGTCTAAATTATAACATTAACTAGTTGATATCAAAATAACAAATATCATTGCAATAAACTGTATAATAACCATATTAAAATTCTAGGCGGTATACAAGAAACTCAGAATGACCGAGTTATATTTCTTAGCCAATTTCCCGATGCATATTGCGTGTCGTGAGATACGTTCGAAGCGATCCTGCCCCCGCAGTGTGGGGCCGTATGCGGTCGCAATTTCATGCAGCCCGACCACAAATTGCGCGCATATTCGAGTCGTATTCGCAATCGTTTACGCGTCTTAACGACCATGCAATTAAGTGTTAGCGAAGAAAGTAATAAAAATTAACGTGAGTGGTTACAAGCGTAAAGATGATAGAAGAAAGTATGGATGGATTGTGTGAATGATGATATGTGTAAGAAGGGTGTGAATTCAGAGATGACGGCTGATAGATAGATAGGAATAGGGCAGGAAGATGATGATACGTAATTATAAGTCTTTTTAGAAGTTAAAACTATTTAAAATCACAGAAATAAAACATGGCTGACCTGCTTCAGCATTCCGAAGCAACTGTATTTTTAGAAGTTAAAACTATTTTATTAAAATTATTTTATAGTTCAAAAACAAATGAATAACCAACAAAAATAAACCTTTAAGAATAATTCAAAATTGAATACAAGAAAAATCAATGAAAGAAAGTTCAATAACTGTTCCAAATTCAAATTACCATGTAGCTGACGCACGTTGAGCATGTTCACACGAACCTATAAGATGTTCCCCTACCAAGTATCGTCTAACACGGCTTTAGAAGTTTACACTTCAAAAATTATACTTAAATCAAACCTAAAGATGGTTAAAACAAAATATAATATTTCCTTATCATGTCTCATTAGTGGAAGAAATTAATTAGTAAATTGCGAAGTGCACGTTCTTAATTGCACACAACACGGCTAACTGTTAATGAATTGTTAGTTTTACGATCTCCCTAACATGGTAATTGCATTGGTTAGTCTTTACGCAAGAAATCAAAGTTAGAAATCAAGCCATAAATTATAATTGTGGCAGTAAATTATAGGGAGTTGTGTGCTTATTACATGCCTGTTATTACTGTGTATAATTAAGTATGGAATAGATGTTTCTACCTTAGGAGTAACTGAACTAACAGTTTTTGTCGTTTTAAGGTTTCCGTACGCAAAGAGTAAAGCGGGACCCTATTACTAAGACTCCGTTATTCATCCGTCTGTCTGTCACCAGGCTGTATGTCATGAACCGTGATAGTTAGACAGTTGAAATTTTCACACATGATGTATTTCTGTTTCCGCTATAAACACACAAACAAATACTAAAAACAGAACAATTTAAGGAGGCTCCCATAAAACAAACGTGATTTTTTATAGATAATGGTACGGAACCCTTCGTGCGCGAGTCCGAATACGCCGATTTTTGTTTTGCGACATCGATGATGACGATTACAATAAGAAAATTTACATTAAATTAAATTTACGGACTGCGAAACACGAGGTCTTAGGTTTGAGACCGCCATTCGAATTCTGTCGTGAACCATCTCCTGCCACTAGCAGCCAAGGTTGGCCACTCTATAACCCCTCCGATTAAAATATTGTTATTAAAATACTAATACAATTAGATGAAACCTTATAAAGGTGCAATACAATTATTTTTCCATTTTCAATACTGATGAGATACAACCCATACGATTCACAGATCGTGAAAGATTTTATATATCGGACCTGCCTCTATCTATTTTAAGAAAACACAACTTTAATGTGTATGTTATGATTATTAAGTAACGAGTAATTTACCAGGTACCTCGGCACTGACACTCAACTCTTCCTGATGACCCTGGTCGTGCTACTGGTGATCTGGCGTTGGCCGAGGTCCGGGATCCCGGTGCTGTCGGGTGTGATGGTCATAAGTCTCCTGATACCGTTCCTACAGAGCTACTTCATGGACCTCATGCCGATTAGAGTCAGTATATTCCCCGAGTGAGTACGATGATACCTTTTTTCTATCCCCCCCCCCTTTCTTTGTTCTTCTACAGCTACCCTTTTTAAAAGCTAGTAAAGCATCCGTAAGTCCTCTGATATAATGTTATGGATTTTAATAGGATGTGGTCGAGCACCTTCTTCTCAAGAAACCTTCTATGGTATTTTCTGGTGGTGGAGGACGCTGAAATCTCTCTGAAAGTCTGACTGAAGTCTACTACTGTCTTCTCCATAGAAGAAGTTAAAGGATAGAGATTTGAGGAATCTACCATGTTTCCTCTTCTGAGAGAACTGGATATTGTTTGTTCATGTGTCACAGATTTTATTAAGATTCCTAAAATACGAATTAAATTTTTGTACTTTTCGTTTTATGTTCCAACTGAATTTTAGATCAATTCGAGATATTTTCGGTTACAACGACACATTCTACCACGCTTACGTGTCAGCTCAAGGGAACTGGGCTGGCTACCATCTTGGAGTGCTGACTGCCTACTTCTATCATAGAGCTCAAGCTGAGAAATGGAATTTAAGGGATTCACTTGTAAGTTACACATTTAAATATTGAAATTTATTACGTTGGAACTTTACGTAAAATATTGATTACTTGCGAACCGTTTATAGCAAATACGATTCGAAACTTAAAATGAGAATAAATGATCCTAAACTTTTTTAACAGTTGTATTTATATACACCAGTATATATACCGTTTTTAGAAAAGGAAATTGCAATTTCAAGCTAGCATGCTTCAAAAATATTATTTACTATAAATCTCTAATTACACCAGAGGCCCTTTATACATTTTGAACCTGATCTGAATACTTGGAAAGCTTGTTCATTAACAAACATTGTACTTGAATATACTAGCTTTACTGGAGAAGCACCTCTCATGTTACGAGTGTGAAGTAGAGGTTAATACATCTTGAGTGAAGTTCGGAAACATCAGAATATGTCATCTCTAAAATGCCTTTAATACAATTTTTAACTTTATTTACAGCTTCTGAAGCTCTTGTTCGTGACTTCTATCCCCATAGCTATGGGTACGGTGCTCATGGGCTGGGACCTCCACCACCGGCAAGCGTCTGCCTTCGAGTCTGCTGTATTCAACGCGCTCAATCAGAACTTCTTCGCACTTGCCATCTGTGTGTTCATAATTGGCTACTTTTATAGATGCAACAGTAAGTATTTTGGACAGAAATTGTAATGAATAATTGGACAGAGCGTATTTTATTCCAGTTATTAATTTCGTACTTAAATCCTCGATGAGCAGGAAGTCTTTGGATCAAGCAGTCAGTCAGTTAATGGAGGAAAAGCAAGCTCGGTGCATTTCTACAAAACTCGATAAAAATAATAAAATCTAACGTTTAAATTATTTGAATTTAAAATGAAAAAGTATTAAGAATAAGCGTATCTAAGCCAAGCAGATCTAAATTTTTACATTGAACATCAATTTGCACGCAAGTATAAGGGATTACACGGAATCCGGGATAACGATAAAAATTGGCAATGAGATCCTTTCTGACTTTCCCCGTATAAAAAGGTGGTAACATTGCTACGGTGTCAACCGTATGAAGGTTATCCAAGTCTTAGTAAACTCACGGATATTTTGGATAAAAAATTCCCCATTTTCTTAAAGATTGTCACATGCCCTCCTCTCTCATACATCTAATACATCTACTGTTTCGTTATATTTACCAGGCACATGTAAGCAAGTAGTTATTAAAAGAGCCGAGATAGTTCAATGTCACGAGAGACGATATTGGTCGGGTGCATCCCTTCTCGTCAGGCTCGCCACTACTATACACCACCTATCGCAGTCATTCGTCTTTTCTGGGCTATAATCCTACTGGATTATCTCTCACATCTCTTCCTTGTCTTTATACATCACTCACATCGTATTCAGGATAATAAGATACGGCAGACATTCGACATTTACATCACCTTACGTACTATTTTCTCAGTTAGTAGCAACGTCCAACAGTAAATTAGTGATTTGATAATGCATAACGCACAATTCCTTTAGAAACCGCCTGCTCGCTGTTAACAGATTTGTGTTTTTTCTTAAACAATTGTATAATATTAACAATTGTAACACATTTGCACTAATAATGAAATAAAATTACATGCTACACTAATGTGTCCATTTAATAGAATTATATTGAGATTATTGTTACCTACGGAACGAGTATACTATTTAGTTCCATTCTTATATTTCTTGTTAACTTCGAGATAAAAATGTAGATCCAAATAAAAGAATAATGGTCACCCTACGACCGATGTACCTTTATTAGCATTCTTTTACGTGTTCAGTATAACACCGAACAGGGAATTTTGTGTATGTTAATTTATACGAGCTTGCTGTATTTTGGGATAATCGAAATTTCCCGAATTATTTGTTGACCATATTTTTTTCTGATGGTTAATGGACCCGAAAGAACCTGGAATGCCGGCCACGTACAAGACGGCGTAGGTAGCACGCATAAATGGATCGACGATGTGGTCAAAGTTGCAGGAGTGCACTGAATAACAGTAGGAGACCAATCTTTGCGCCGATCAATGGTGGAGAAATAGTAGCAAATTATGATATTTTCTGTATTTTAATCAAAATATCTAAGTTTTTATTCTATTGTCATTCCAAATAACAAGCATAATTAGTATTTGGTGAAACGCTTGTGTACAACATTCGCTATTAAAAAAATCTTACTATCTGTACATGGGGTATTATCGTTTGTTATAGAGTTATACGTGAGCTCGGTGGAATGGGGCCCGCTGCAGCCGCTCGGCCGGCTGTCATACTGCGCTATGCTGCTCCACGCGACCGTACTGAGGACGTACGGAGGTCAGATGAGGCGGTCGTTCTATGCAACGGATTATACTGCTGTAAGATACTTAAATGTTTTAGTGATAATGTTATGTTGGTCGGGTAGTATAGTATTATACAGGCTGTTTCATTTTTTATGGAAAAGTAGGTAAGCGAACTGTTCTCGTGATGTATGGGACCACCGCTATCCATAGGTATCTCCCACAATTAGATGACTTGGAGACGCTTTGTTATTCGCAGACTATTAAAACTGTAGCCAAAACCCATACAGTATGGACTAAGGTCGAACTGTGCCGACTTCACATAAGTGCGAACAGAGAAGGGAGATGATGATGCTGAACTTTACATAATGATTTAAAATCTTTAAATGATCAAAGTTGAATTTCCTTAATTTAAAAACTCTTCTCTAGATAATGCTTTTCGCTGGCATCGTGTGTACGACGTTCCTCTTCTCTCTGCCACTCTATCTCTTCGTCGAAGCACCTGCCTGTCAACTGCAGAAGATTCTTTTGAGTCCAAGAAGACCACAAAAGGGAGCTGAGATTACAAACGGCAATCAGGTCAAGTCTGGCATCTCTACAGTTTCGGTGTCCACCGTTTCTACTCATATTTAAGTTGTCATCGAGGAATAATTTACTTTATTATACTACGAATTCCAAAAGGTTATTCTAGGTTTTAATGTTCTGCAATTGCTTGCAAAGTAATGTAATAGTTATATGAGTTTAGGTTTAAGCGAAAGTGTACTTTATTACAAGAATCATTAGTCATATGTTCGTTTGGTTTTGTAAATTTTATGGTAGTTTTGAAATAAATCGTTTTATATAAATGCGTTACTTAATTACACCATGATAACTGTTAAACACGTTGTTCAAAATCTCTTCTTATTGGAGATATGTTAAGGTGCAAATTTAATAGCACTTAAAAACACCTACGCAAATCTTAGGGATCATACGGGAGCGGACGCGGATGTGGCTAGCCGCTTGTGGCTGTAGCAGCTGCAAGGACACGCTGTGTACGGCTGCAACCGCTATCCGCACTGAATATACCAACCAACAACCGCTTGACCGTAGTGGAGCCGCAACGCTGCGAGTAACCGTAGCAGTCGGACGGTAGATTTAATATATATTTTTGGCTGGAAAGTACCACGTATCTGTACGCGTCGCTGATAGGCGCACGAGCGTGGGCTATGAGCCTGTTCAATTATTTAAATTGTGTTTTATTTCACTGAACAACTATTTTTTATTTCGAGGTAACAAATAGCTGCTCTATTTATAGACTAAACAACTGATCTATGTTTGAAATTGAACTATTTATTTATTATTATAAATGTTAAGTTAAAACATATTGTGTATCATGTTTGACCGACTTCAAAAAGGAGGAGGTTATCAATTCGTGTGTATGTTTTTTTTTAATTTTTTTTTTATGCTTGTTACCTCAGAACTCCGCTCCTGGTGAACCGATTTCGATGATTATTTGTTTTGTTCGAGAGCTAATTAGATTTCTATTATTGCTGTTGTATTGTCTAAAAAATAAGAATAGTGTTCTTTCTAAAGAACATTTATAGTTTGTCTCTCCATAAGCAGCGGATTTATAACTCATTTCTCATTAAAACAGAGTACAGTTTAAAATTATCACAAAGTCCACATCATTAACGCTAAAATTAGTTGAGAACATGGCGCTATCAAATATTCCGGAGAAGCAAAGCCTTTGTTGACAGCTCGCTTAGACTGAAAACACCCACATTTTGTCGAGGTTACGTCTAGTCTAGAATGATAGATGGATAGAAATATGAAGCAAGAGAATATTACAGAACGGGCCGAGCTGGAGATTGGCAAAGTTACCTTTATATTGTCGCTACTAGTATAAGATACGGCATAATAAATTTATACCGTCATCTGTTATTAGATCCTTATCTACCTACTAGATAAGTAGGTTGCCGAGCTAAATCTGGCACCAACACTGTAAAATGGTATAAACCAAATTAGGTTGAACTCTTACGTAACTCGCCGTTGGCGATTCTAGGGGTCAAGATTATGTGGACGATAAATCGAAGTCCGAGATAGACCTATTTGCTACCGAAAGCTTATTACTACTGAAAGTTTGGCTTATTATAGTCCCCATTACCAACTAAAATAAATGGTACCACGAGCTAAGCCAAAGTTCTACTTTTCTATTAGGAATTCGGAAGCGTTCACAATAAAAAACGTTATTTTTATTTCATAAATAAGTAAATTCGCATAATTTTCTTCCAATACAATATAAATTTGAACGCATTTAATTCACTCTGACAGCTGACAACAAGACATTGTCAAGCCGGCTCATCGAGTTCATACTTAACTAAGCAAAGATAATGTAATAACAACGTTAATAAGAGGGTTAGCTTCGAACAAAAGAATGATGTCAATTTGGCATAAAATCTCAACCAATGTGCAATTATTAATCTTCATATTTTCTGACAGACGAGGTAAAACAATGCTACCAACCTAACGAGCTAAATAGTGAAGTACGTACTAAATAGTGATTTTCGATATCGATAAAATTTATCGAGGCTCCTATTACCTTTATAATTCCATATTTGAAACAACTTTGTATTCGAACTCGCATGATTTATTACTGGTAATTTTATTTAACAACATTAAGCTTAAATGTGGTTGAACCGCATTAAAAACTCTATCACATTCACAAGTATTCGGTTGATATTTCAGTGATTTTATTAAAATTATATTTATTAAAATGCTATTCACATACATACTTCCATTAGTTTTTACCATTAGGGTTGGTCGATTTAAATGTTTTTTGTTGACCCCGGATTTACCTCAGCAACTTTTTCAATCTAGGTCTTGATCAAATAACTGATGAGGGTATAAATTTATTATACCGTATCTTAGACCATACGTATCGCTGTCAGATTGCCAGACGGTATAACGAATGTTGTTCGTAGATTCTGTGTCTCAATGTTTTATTTTGATGGATGAATCTTGAAATATAAATATTTTGTGTTCGTGATTTAAGATATGAGCTCCTTTAAATACACTGTTAAATATTTTGTTTCCCCTAACCCATTCCAACAAAGGACGTTTAGACATGGCTGGTTTCCTTACATGAAGCGATGCGATCTTCGGTTATTGTGGGCACGGCAAAAGGAGTGGAACAAGCTGCGGCGTCAGTGTTTCCGTCCAATTATGACTCAGCTACTTTAAAAAAAATGAATAGTGAATAGAAGCATGAGTTTATACATTATTAAAAAGAACATTTACAACAGTAAATGAACTGGACATCGAATTGGTTCAGTTACCACAGGATATTTCATTCCGCAATACAGTTGCGTGTGCCACTGTGTTGCCACAGCGGAATCGTACGTACAATTGCAGAATGCCAGCCATTAAGATGTTGTATCAGTAAATGCAGTTGCCTAAACAAATACAAACGGACAGAAATTTCTGGAAGGTAAAGTATACTACACTAATCTTCTTATATGTTAAATCCACTCATCATCTTAGTTTAATACTTTAGTAAATCCAAACAATACTTCCGAAACAATTTTACTTCAAGCATTCAAGTTAAGGCGAATTGGTTACCGAGTATGTTGGTTAAAGTTTAACTCGGATGTTTACAACGGAATGTTTCAATTAAAACTTCGTGAATGAGTATGTTAGCTAACTTCGTTCTCAAGTAAATATAAAGTCTCCATAGATAAATCTTAGCTATACTTAACTGCAACATTATAGATGTATAAATAAAATTAAAACTAATGCTGAACTACTTCCCTCACTGACGTTTTCACTTTGACACAACAGGGCAATAAAACCCGACATATTTTAGTAAAATAACAAGCAATTCTTGTGTATTAATGTATAAAAAGAAGTGCGTGTGTCAGTGTATACACTCGGAGGAAGTGGCACTCTATAGTTTTTTTTAATTAAAAAAAACTAACTTTAAAGAGAAAAAAGAAAAAAACTTGAAAGAAATCTATTGCAGTTATGTTTAATTTAATTTTGGTAATCAGCTAACCTGTACGCGCTCTCTGTGGGTTGCAAATCTGTATGTGCTTTGGTAAGTTAATATGTACGCATAACGTGTAACGCATAACATGTAACGTGTAACGCATAACATGTAACGCATAACATGTAACGCATAACGTGTAATAACATTTTTTTCATTCCGTGCCAAAAGAAGTTTCCCTTCAATGACATGTCACATGTCTACGTTATAATATTTTGTACCTAGACAAGACTTTGCGTTTTATATTTTACTAGAAGTTTATGGATCTTTCCAAAAAAAGCGAAATTTTAACAAATTAAACCGTTACTAATTATTAGAACTGTATTAGCTACTTTTACGAAGCTAGGAAGGGCCACTAAATAAATGTATCAATTTATTTCCTTTTGCAGCATAAGTTTATACGTTATTATTTCAATATGTGTAACAATAACCCAATTTTGATAAACGTCGTGCAGGTACGGTTTAAATTAATATATATTGCCGCGATTCCCCTCGCCTGTGACTAATAGCGTACTCGTGTCCTGCATGAGTGTCGTTCCCGTATAGGACATCGCAATTTCAGCTATTAATATTCATGTGCAATAAATACAACTAAGCTTTTGTTCCTTGGCTCTATTCAATATACCAAAGGTTTTATGTATTTGATAACCAAAATCTCGAAATATAAATTGCGAATTCCTTGGTAGGATTAAGTTTTGATTCTAGTCCATGGACTAATTATATATTGAGATCTATTGTTGATCGATCCCTCTAATGTCTATTTACATTTTTATCAGTCAAGAAACGATCACTGCTGGCCGTAGACTTCCCCTTCTTCAAGTCGCCAGAAATATAACATATTGCCTTCATCTGGTTTTATATTACCCCTTGTGAATAAAACATTACAACTGTACAATTATTACAATTTGCTATGCAATTTGTGGCAGGCGCACACATTTGTATAAGAGTTTAAATAGAAAACACCATTGAGTGCATGTTGTTGACAAAGGCCGCAAAAACACTATTTTACACTTCGAAAATAAATACGATTTACATGCATTGGATCAACAACCTTGACATTTTGTTAGACCGACTTCAAGTTTAGTGATAACCGCTCTTTTGTTTACTTGTATTTTTATTTACAGTAACTCTAGAAGTATCTTTACAACGTTTACGTTATGTTAAAAATTGACAATATTAGGTGCGTTACTAGATCTAGAATAATATAGTTATTAGTAGTAATATTTATAACTTGTGTCGTGTTATTAACACATTATTTAATTCGTTCCAAATGCGACAATTATAACAAGAGTGCTTACCGACTGATTAGAAATTCATAAGACAATAGTTTCAAACGTGATCGTACCGGGCGGAACAGAGATCGGCTTTCTCTGTAATTAATTACTCTGTTGACATACAACGCACCTGCCGGAGATAATGGAATTTATTATTTCTGACTAATGATACTAGACTTGCATAATGAGGGCTCGATTTAATTTCAAGTCATGGTAATAATCGTCCAATATTAAGGACCAGTTCCTTTCTATCCTCTCTTCTACTTTACCTTATCAACTACTCTCTTTCTTCTATTTTCTGCTAGCAACACATCCGTAACACTTATCTAGGATGAGGTTAGCCGTTAGCCGTATTCTTCTGTAAAAATCACAAGGATGTAGTTAAACATCTGGTTCATTTTATTTGTTCTTTCAACTCAAATGAATGTTTGTTTTCATGCATTTCCTTTCATTTAATTTTCTATGTTTGTACGAGATATTTGTTCCTTATGACTGACTTTTTCAATTGATGCCATATAAACAAGATGTTATTTTGTTCAGACTAGCACGATTCTAAAGTATGGCGAAGCGTAATTTCAAAAATATTAAGCAGTTTGCAGTTTTGCTTCATTTTACAAAAAAATGTTTCCTGTATTAATTAGCCATCGCCGCTGCTTAGTATTCATCTCGGCAACCCATTTGTTATTTATCAATGTACATTATATCTAACATAATACAGTTCCCGATCAAATAACAGATGAGGGTATCCATTTCTAATGCCGTATCCATAAGGACCCTAACAATATTATTACCCTAAAGGTCACGTATAGTCTCCGCCAATACAGTAACAATAGAAAGCTATTTAACTTTGCACAAGGTTTGGTAACGGGAATAATCGATTCTAAAATTATCTCCCAACCTCTTTGTTGAAATATCGGTATAAGCAAAGCGTTTTCTGTTTTGGATACAGATTTATTGAATGTTATTTTGTTAATATTGTCTATTTGGATCTGTGATTAGTGTCTGGCAACATTTTCTCTCTTGCTCTCTCTCAACTGTATTTAAAAGAATGCGTTCATGTTATCTATGGCAAAGCTCATCGATGTATTACAATTTCTTTCAACATCACCTAAAAATATAAAACTGTTATTTTTACGTTGCACACTTAGAATTTGATACCTACATGGTGTTCCATTTTAGAAGGATCATTTCTTCTAACGATGATAACATTTTCAAATAAAAAAAATCGTGACATTACGCTACGTCTAACGATTTATTTTTCTTTATATTCATAGACATTTATCTCGGCGGTTCATTATAATAAAATAAATAAATCAGCCTTTTTAGAATGTTCCCCACTGCAGGGACGCAGGCCTCCTCTTAGAGAGAGGGAAGGGATTACAATATAGAAGTATAATTAATTCAATTAAATTCGGCAATACCTACGTATAGTCAGAAAGCATGTTTAAAGTAAGTTGTTGAAACAATATCGATAAAAAATGGACGTTGCTTCAATATGCCTTAATTACTTATAAAAAAATATCCTTTTGGAAAACTTTAGAAGTTCGATGACCTGGATCGGAGCTATCGGCTATAGAGAGCTTAATGAACTCCGCTGACCGTACAAAGCGTTCTCGTACAGTGCCGGCGTATTTGAATATTTCTCTTGTCTTTTACTTTAAGTTAGAGTTAAATTTAAAGCTTAGAATCGAAATTAAAAAAATATAGAAAACACTTTCCATTTAAACAATAACGCCTGTAATTTGTAAATTAAAAATTCGGTAATTCTTCACCAAAATCAACAGTTGTTTGACACAAAATTTCACAAAAATTAACACTGACAAGCTTCTATAAACCATGCATCTTTTTATATATTTAATGAGTATATGATAGGAAATCTGAAAATTACGAAAGTAACAGAAAAATAGAAGAGCAAGAGGTTAGCGTGGTAAGAGCATGTTATGCGGAGGGACAAAGGACACGCAACGAAGAAAGTAATGAAAATGAACGTGGATTACAAGGGCACAAGATTAGAGGAAGACTGAAGAAAGTATGGATGGATTGTATGAAAGACGATATGTGTAAGAAGGACTATTAGGATACGAAAAATTATTTCATTTTAAGATTGAATAACGCCACCTAGTAATAAATAATGAAATAACAATAAGTGCTTAAGGTAACGGGAACTTTGCCTGTTTTTTTAAATGCAGTTTAATCGAGTATTAATAATGTGTTCCTTCCTTGATATGTTCCTGTCGAATGCAAAAATGATTTATCAAGTCTTACTGATAGATCCTGAGATTAGCATGTTCAGACAAATTCTTTAAATTTATATATTTAGAATATTTATAAATAAATTTTAACAAAACAAGAATGCTCTTAAATGAAATTAACCATCAACGATTTATTTTCGCAAGCAAGTAGTCAGATATTAAGCAAGATAAAGGAGGAGAGAAAGGCAATTAAATATAAAATATCAAGATAGTTTGGACGGAGTATGAATTTTATCATCGTTGTTGGAATAATGTCTTGTTGAAACTAATAAATAATATAATATGTAGTACCAGGAAAATTAAGCCTCGTTCAAACCATAAATAACAAATGTACTTATAACTAATATACCCATCAGATCGACACTTGGTCATGTATGAGACTTTTGATATAGAAATGCAATTCATTGGCTTTTTTTCTTCAAATCGTCGTCCATCGTACAACTTGAGAGTGGATAGTCCAGTTCATCAGTTAATCCAGGCTCACAACAACAAGAACGTTATGTAACATTTGACAAATTAAACAAAAATTTAGATAAAGAAATAAAAATCGAAACTTAAGCTCTGGTAAATAATGAGGTGGTTTTATGCTTGACCAAAATAGGAAGCGGAAGCCGGTGCGCATTAAAAAAAATAAACAATAACCGTTAAAAACTCTCTTTTCATTAAACTCCGTTCCTTTCTCTCTTTGTGTGTTTGCAACATAAACAAACATATTACACACACTGACGTGCATGAATTGGCAGGCTCAACCTGTGAAATACCACGACCTCAAAGAAGGCATGAAGTTGAATTATTCTGCGTTTCATCTGATGAGTGAGATGTCAGAGGTCTTATTCTTGTATTCTTCCCCATCCTGTCCATTAATCAAGGATAGGAAGGGGAAGTAGATTTTGTTTTGCATTATATATTATTTGCATACTAAAAAAACAATCGAAATGGATACTGGAATATTCTGCTCTGTAATAAAACAGAATACAAAACCAAGGAGCTTTTGTACACAGAGTAAAAAGAAAAATGTTCTCCGATCTATTTCGTGTGGAGCCCTTAAATAAATAAACGCGACACATTTCCACAGATAAAATAGACTTTATTAAAACAGACAGTACATTGCGAACGTGCCTTAAAATTACACCGGAGCCTTTTTACTCTGTGGCGAAACAAAGGTTCTTTTTTGTTAGAAAAAAAAAGACAAAGGTAAAAACCACTTTTTTCAAACAAAGCAAAGGTGAGCGCGTATGTTCTCGTTTCATTTAACTTCTTTGTATACACGTTCGCATGTTTGTTTTGTGTAAGATAGAAATTTATGAATTTATATATCATAGGTTAACGAGGCTTAAGAGTAATTGTTGAAGAGTTTTTAATGAAAGTATTGTGAGCTAACTTGTGGCAATGTGGCACATCGATCGTAGGGCTGACTGTCGATGGTGACAAAAGGCTCTTTTTTATGGAAGAAGGTGGCAAACGAGCAAGCGGATTACCAGCTGTTAAGTGAACGCTACCTACATAGACATCCGCAACAAGCAAATGTGTTGAAGATACGTTGCCTACGTTGAATGGACAGAGGAGGGTATAGACAGGAATAAGGATATTTCCTTTTCCCCGTTAACCCCCACCCCGTCCAGTCCTTTTCCCGTTCCCATCCTATCCTTATAAGGGAAGGGTGGGAAGGGGAAGAGGACTGAAATTAGGCCTCCGGCACCTCACTTATCGGACGACGCAGAGTAAGTACTTCTACTTCACGCCTGTTTTCTGTGAGATCGTGGTATTTCACCGGTCGAGCCGGCACATTCGTGCAACAGATGTTGTTGTTGCTGGCTCTATCATTTTTAATAAATGTTCTAGATACTTTAGGAATTTTACACAGAGATTTCTGTTATTACGTAGGCGTGCAGAAACAAAGGATTCTTCTAAATTGATTATAATCAATAGGGTTCAGCTTAGGCTGGACAATTGTCGGTTAAATAAAATTGCACGGTAGGTGAAACCACGGGGTTGAGCTTGTCATTTATATATTTCTTCTATACAAAATTCACATATATAGTTAGCTGATATAAACCTTTGAAGATAATATTAACAAGTCTCCGGTCTCATTTGCTAGTCTCATAAACAATAACCTGGAATTATTACGATGCTATTTTAAGGATGTTCTTCCGCCACGCGACCAACACATAATCAACATAATTATTCTTATCATGTATAGCCATAGTATCGGACGTATAAACATACGACAGGTCGTCATCCTTTTGTTGTAGCTCGCACATCGAACAAAGCGATTTGAGTCTTCCAATTAATAATATATTACACCCAGACTCAGGACAAACAGACATGTTCATGCACACAAATGTCTTCCCTGGGTGGGAATCGAACCCACGACCTGCCGCGTGAAAGGCTAATGTGGTGCGTTGATATATGATGGGAAGAGAAAGAGGTTTTGACGGGCGAGGATATGAGACAGGAAAAGGAAATATCCTTTTTACTGTCTGTTCTCTGTCTTTTTACTTAAAACTAAAAAGAAGTCAGGTTCATTCTTCTTTTATACATACTACAGATACAAAATCACGGCTGTACAACTCAAAATGAGGCTTTAACTGTTAAAATATTTAGCACGGAGTAATCTTTAAAAAAAAAAAGCTTGAATTATTTAAAAACAAGATTTTGCATTAAAATTTATTTTATAGCACTGGGCGTGATTATGGCCGACGTAAGTTGATCTTTAATTGTATTTCTTCAAGGATGATTTTCTTTAAAACGTCCGAAGCATTCATTTAACAACTCGTTTTCCTTGTTTCGTTACACTATGTTGCAGATAAACATATATGCCAGTCATTCTGCAAAATAACATATGTGAACAGAGTCCGAGATCCTTCAAGAAGCGAGCATCTGCAGTTCATCTGGTGCTGCAGGTGTCCATGGGCGACGTTGATCGCCACGGTGTTCCCGCCGCTCGTTTGCCCCCTTCTCTTATAAAAAAGTAGATTTCTATCGATGACATTAGTTATTTGTGTACATTTTAATTTGACGAAGCAAACCAATCACCTTAATTTAAGTTCGCTCCTACCCATTTACAGCAAGCAAAACAGTTCTGAGTCTATCTGCGATATCATATCAGACATGAGGTGATCCACGATAGAACCATAGGAACGGCTACTCGAAGAATTACACACCTTAAGTGAAGGTCTCACCATATTCCGTGAAGTCGTTCTTCTCTGGTCCAGCCGGCTCATTCATACAACAGTTGCTGC
>JWHW01036689.1:195774-225632 GCA_000931545.1 Papilio glaucus | reverse complement strand
CAGGGTATTATAAGCCTTGTACCGCCGCAATGGTAGTTTTAGGTCCAGGTGTAAAACGCCCGGTACCGCAGGAATAGAAAGAATAGAAAATTTTTTGCCGCTTGGAACGTGTTAACACGTTGAATGCGAAACAGGGCCTGAAACACCCTGGCCGTGACACGCCACTAGTGCGGTAAGTAAAAAGCTAAACTTTTCTGTCGTGCGGGAGGCGTAACTTCTATCTGGTTTAGTGTAGGAAAGAGATAATTATATATCTGTGATGTGCTATTAATTTCTTTCCGAGTTCTTTGACATACCTACTTTAATGCAGGTCTGAGACCTTGTGCCGGACTGAATAAATAAAATTTTAATACAGTTCTGAACGAGGTTGGAAACACCTTATACCTCCGCGCACATTGCGCTAGCTTCACGCGGTCTGTGCAACACGTTCGAGTCTGCGCATGCGACGAGGTAATAAGAATGCTGCCGAATATGTCAAAAGGTTGCCGTAGAAAGTTAATTATACAGGATGAGTTAAACGTCAGAAGAAAATATTTGCCAAAGAAAGTTATTGATATGAATAAAGAAGGGCCAGATTATTGCAATATAGACAAAAAGGGCGTGAAAGTATTGAAATGGGTAGATAAAACAAAAATATATAATGTTGACTACGTGCGTGTTGACTACGTTAAATAATAAAGGTGACAAAAGGCAACCTTGTCGTACTCCACGTGCTGTGTGTTTATATAAATAGACAGGTAACCATCAACCCTTACATTGGCAATTTCTTCCCAATATCGGTTCCTAAAACGTATATCTTCATAGGCCATTTATGACTAGGAATAGGAAAGTTATTATGAAATAATTTATGAATGAAAAAAAAATCACAAGGATATTTTAGTCGCCATATTTCGACGCAAGTTCACAATCAAAATCCTATTAATAAAACGAAATATATTATAGCCGGTTTCTTAGAATTTTTATAATTCCTAGATAAGATTTTTATCGGATCAACTCCAAATATCAAAATCACGTCTTATTGACGACAAAACAATACCGTGAATATTTTATTTACCTACCTACGTATTCCTAATTTAGTTATTGTTTACATCGTTTCTGTTAGTGCATTACTTATATAGATTTGTGGCTCTTGAAATATCTCTAGCTTGTGATAAGCATTGACAATAGCCTTTCCTACAATACACAATTATAAAATCAAGGCAACTTTATTGATAGCAACAGTTTTAAAAACAAAGTACAATTTTCATATGGCTTATCTTTGACGTTTATCATTCACGTTTAATATATAATTGTACGATAAGATTCACCGTTCCTGTAGATTATAATATGTTATCGGTAGCTTTGAACATGATGATGGTTCCATAACAATCTAGTACTTAACAATATCCTTAAAATATTCCATTACTTTCATTCAAACATAATTTAATTCCCCTATATCCAGAAATACGGCTAGTCTCTATCTTCTGTTGTTCTTTTAAGATATACTACTACGTCACGTTTGACCGAAGACCATACCATATGAATCTTTATTTCTTATGCGTAAAGCAAAGGATGGTAGAAGTTGCCAGTAAATGAAGAGAAGAGTTAATAGGCAATATTTTACCAATAGAAAGTTCTTCTATTAAAAAGAGCTTGAACAAACAAACAATCGAATATTTTCTCTTTTTACAATATTAGTAAAGATGTCGCCCGAAATCGGCGCAGTGTTTTGTTTTGAAATTTCTTTTCAGATAAGGAAAATAATTTGCAATTGTTTGCTCTCTATAGTCATAAATGATTATTCTGTGTATCCGATTTATGATGGAAGACAAAGAAGCTGCACTGAATGGCAATGGCAATGAACCCGACTTGACACATTGCTCGAAGAACAGACGGCCGAAGGGATCTAAAGATTGTGAAATGGCGGCCAGGTACAGGTATTCGCAGCATAGACCGGTGCAGCATTTCAAGTGTTTAAATTTGCCCTTGTCCGCAGAAATATAGTATGGCAGGTAGTGTGGGTTAATAAAAGGTGGTACATGCACCTTACAACTATACTTTACGTTAGCAAGGTTGGAAGTCGCTGCCGAGTCCGGGACCTTCTTTGCCGAATTCAAGGTTTGCGCTTCGGGGAAGTGCGGCAGTCGTTAAGTACCAGGTAGCCGGATGTTACTCCGAGGATGGTTGCGAGTTGAGCCTACACCCGGTCTTGTTGACCGAGATTGCCTGAAGTCTGAAACTCTGCCCACCTCGAAGGTTCTTCTAAGTTAAGTGACGTTAGAGAAAGTTGCTTAGCTACAACGCTACTTCTATAGCAGTTACGAAAACTTTAAATAATTATGTTACAGAGCTCAAACTTATTAAAGAGCTTATCCTATCCGTACAACTCGTGGCTTACAACTACCTTATACTCATCATCTCCATGCCCTTTTCCCACTCATGTGGGGTAGGTATAATACGAATGTCCATACTGTGTATGTTTTTATTTTATACGGCCGCCTGCCTGACGACCCTCCTCGGGAATAATTGGTTGTACTTAAATATTGTTCTATCAGTGTGATCAAAGACAACTCCGTTGCCGAGATAGTCAAATGTCGCTAGTACAACTCCCTTATACTAACATCCATTGTAGAATAAATGTAGACGTTAGAAATCCCCACGCCTAGACCGCGTGAGAAATTAAGTAAAAAATTAACGACAAATTCATAAGTTGTAAAGTTTCATGAATAACGTGCCGGGTCGAAATTAATAGTGTTTCGAACTAGCCTGCCTACACGTCGTCTATCCTGAGAAGTGAGTGGCGGGGTAATCGGAGATTTGCATTTAAAAATGTTAAGAGTTCGATGAAGATATGTGATGCGGGTTTACACATGTGTTTTTAGTTTTGTTGCAATTTTTTATTTTGAGAAAAACTCTATATTTAATATGCACTCGGACAAGGTGGACCGAGCTGGTCGCTGAAGACAAAGGGCAGACTTTTGTGCCGGTTCTCGGGTCCATAAAATAACCTCAAATTTTTACCGTTGTTGCAGTAGAAATATGTATAAATGTTCATCCTCTGTCGAGCCGGCCCTTTATTTATTAGTTGAACAGACTCCGAACAAAGCTTCTCTTATTTTGCAATTAAAAATGACAGTCAATTAGGAAATTAATTAAATTATTCATAAATGATAAATGTTCTAATGCTGTAATCTAATCTGCCCCTTTATCAATAAAGTGTCGAACACTGATTTCGACACCTATTGGCTTGATTATAACATTCTTAATCAGGTACGTTTTTGCCAAGAATGTTCCAGTCGACCGACTTAGCGAGACACAAATTAATTACGATAAGCATCTTAGATACTTTTCTTCTTCTTGGAGGGCGCTACAAGAAGAAGTAGTTTTTCTTGTGGTGCCATCTCCAGCCGCAACAATATCATCCGTTGCACGAATGAGTCGGCGACGACCTTACAAAAGACAGGTGTGAAGTAGAAGTATGCTCCTGCGTTTCGTCTGATGAGTGAGGAGAGTCCATTAAAGATAGGCAACGCTTCTACGACTCATTTGCATGTTGCGGATGCCATTGGGCAGCGATTAAAACTAGGTGAACAGCTAGCTGGTTTGCTACTTTCTTCCTTAAAAAAATAATAAAAAATCCTATACGCAAAATGTGACCTCGATATTCTTAATGCCCCGTCTACTTCACAATACATTAAACAGTACTATCGAATGTATTTCCTTTCGTCTTTTGAGCTCCAATATCTGTTACATCTCTTTCATGTTTTTTTTTCTTATTTACCTACACATCATTCTGATAGATAACTTCTTGACGTGGCTAGTTTCGTTGCAATCAAGTTATATTGTAAAAGAAGACAAGCCGGCTCATGATCCACCATTGTTCTTTCTGTCCTACGGACATGACATGACAAGACACAAGGTTTAGAGGTAAATGAAAATATTTATTTCATTTCATTCAGATTGGCTACCCAGTTTGTATGCGTAGATGTATGGATGTTGGAGAAGAAGGAGATGTATACCAGGATGCCGCCAAATGGAAATCCATGATGTCTGCCTACTCTTCTGGGTTACGGACGTGAGCGCTTATTATTAATAGTTCTAGTCAACCGGGTTCTTAAAGGACTAAGTTTCAGCTGGGGCTGTAAATTCCCAACATGGTCAGTATGCTGATTCTAGGTTACAAATGTGTTGTATTGAAAAAGTACTTTGCATGATACGCGAACAATGAACACTCCTATCATTTTATTTGTATAGAAGATAGATATTATAGCAGTCAATTTCGAAGTATTGATAATAAAAATTGTCATTTATGGCTTCCACGATAATTTTAATTCAATTAGAACATCGTTGAGGAAATAACCTTTTAAAATTATTTTATTACATTACGACTCTTATAATCATAATATATAGAACCTTCTCGAAATCCAGCCACGTCGAAGATATCAGTTAACCATGGAAAGCATTTCTATACCCATTGCCTTAAGATTATAAAATACGAAGTCGACTATCGTCCACAATATTGTGAGCCGTGTAAAACAGCACGCTCCGTATTGTCGCGTATTGATTTTATTTTTGCCACTGTTAGCCTGGAGGAGGCTTTAGTAGATTCATCTGATTTGAGGAGGCAGAGCGCAGAGGGCGCTTAGCCTAATCCTCTTTGCAGTAACTAAGCTCTAGGGCTCCCTCGGGAGCCTCGGCTCGGGCCGTTACTTTAGTGTTATGACCGGATTGGATCGCGTATTGATGGAGTAAAAATACTTCTAATGTACTGTGTAATGGCATTCACAATGTAGCATAGTTAAGCCACTCTTGTGAGTGGCTTAACTATGCTGCAATCGTCTTGTGACGACCCACGATTCAAACAAGGTTCCGCAAGACTTTTGTGGTGATCCATGGCGGATAATTACGACGAGCAGTTAGCAGCAGCAGTCCTTTATGGATACCAAATTGAGATGATGAGGATGAGATGGTTTTAGTAAGTAACATCAGGAATTCGAACGGTATATTTTGGATAAAGACTAATATCCACTGTGCTTTTGGCTAGCTCGTTATCAAATGGCGGATTGATGAATAACATTTCGAAAGTTTTACTTTATTAACCACTTTATCATATCTGGTAGGGCGAGTACCAATAAATATTATCATAACAATTATTATTATACCTAGAATGATCAAAAAGTCGCTCCGCTCTTTCACGGTCCTCTGCACCGTATACACTGATGGATGGATTCCACGTCTCGTGGGAAACAATAGACATTCTAAATCTGCCACCAGATCAACGGCACAGATATTTTTTAAAACCGAGGATGTCACTGGAAGTGTCACTGGTGGCATACACAAATTGGCCAATGTACATACATATATCTAGGCGCAAACGAGAATTATATAATAGATATAGATCAATATAAAGTTCTTTCCAGAATAATGTAGACGAATAAAAGTAATATTTTATCGAAAAATTAATTTTTAATATCCTTTTACACCTACATTCATCTACGCGCAACTACCATAGTGACACATGGGGACGTTTTTGCTAAAAAGTGAAAAACTCATATAGTGACTAATTTATATACGTAACACTTTGCAGAATAAAAGTTTATAAGCATATTTTTTTACATTAATTGTTTGTACCGAACCACATCACCACCACCACCACCATCACCAACACCATACCATCACCGGCACCATCACTGCCACCAACCCCCCCACCAACACCACCACATATAACCACAACCACCACCATTACTAATCAACCCTACCAGTTTTCAGTTCAATATCAATTTATTAAATCTTTGGTGAAAACGAATCTTGGAGCCATTTCTCTGTGAATCACAATGATATTAAATAAGTATTAAAAAAATAGCTAGAACATTAGTCACCACCACGTCCACTCAAGTGCATTTTAATTGCCAAGCAATGCAACGGAAAATATATTATATACTACCCCTTGCCTGCTCGCACACGCCACAGCCTTTCGTTCATGATTTAGACGAAATTCGTGCAGTTGTTAGCTGTCAATTTGCTGACAGTTTATAATATGCCTAGTCCGATTATAAACTGATGTAATTCACAATCAGTCGGTGATCTGTACATATACCTCTATATAATAAAACAAACATCTCAATGTGCTTCAATGAAAGGCGTCGACCCGAGTGCAACCCATAAGTTATTTCTAAGGGGGAACGGTCCGCTAATCTTGTTCAAATAAATAACGTGTTATAGATTACAGTAACAAGAAATTCCTTTGATTCTATTGCAGTGTCGCACGCGTATGCCGCTGCTGGTTGCTATCGGGACGATCTCAATCAAGATTATAACAGGTGATGGTGATCTCAGATTATATTATTAATAGAAATCATTATATCTGAGATGTATCAATAAGATTTAATTTTTGATAATGCTATTTTTGTATTATATTATAAAATCATAATTACTAGATCCTGAAATCATCAAAATGTACAATACTCAAATATTGAGACTCAAAATGTGAATTCTCAAAGCCGTATGACATATTAATCGGGTACCACTTAAACCGTTCTTTCATCGTTTCAGTCTGTCCAACTATGACGTCTCCTTGGAGAGAAGAGTGAATAGGTTGTTGCTAAACAAGTGCGTACCATCTTTCGACCACATGACCACTTAACACCACCAGGAATTATGGTTAATTTATTTCCCCGAAACTCTTCACCGCCGCGTTGGAAGATGTCTTCAAGCTCCTGGACTGGAAAGGGTTTTACATCAACACTAATGGCGACTGCATAGGTCACCTTCGATATTCCGATGATATAGTGGTTATGGCTGAAACCGTTGAAGAACTTAGTACAATGCTCGATTCCCTCAAAGAAGCCTCCGAACGCGTGGGTCTCAAAATGAAGATGAACAAGACGAAAGTCATGTCCAACAACCATGTTCCACCCACTGCAATAACGATCGGAAGCCGTACTCTCGAAGATGTTGACGAGTATGTCTACCTGGGACAAACTGTCCAGCTAGGTATGTCCAACTTCGACAAGGAGGTCAATCACCTAATCCGACTCGGATGGGCTGCGATATCCTCTCTTTCCAACATCTACCGCAGTGTCTCAAGACGAAACTCAATTAGCAGTGCGTGTTGCCAGTGATAACTTACGGATCTGAGACGTGGCCCATCACTGGGAGCTCCATTAAATGGCTTAAGATCGCTCAAATGGCAATGGAGAGGACAATGCTCGGAGTCTCTCTGCGGGATCGGATCCGAAATTATGTGATCCGAAGCAAAGTGACCGACATTGCCCGAAGAATTTCAAAACTTAAGTGGCAATGGGCCGAACACATTGCTCGCAGAACTGATGGCCGGTGGGGAAAGGTCCTGGAACCGTTTTGCTGAAGATCCTCGAAAATTACTTTTAAAATATATGAACGATTTTAGTAAAATATAGCATGTAAATGCATATTTTGTATATTTATGTTTATTTATTTGACTACCTATAAAGCAGGATCTCCTGCTAGTGTTTCCCCTGAACACCTGTAGCGCGCCCCCGCCAAAAGCTAGGTAGACTGCCGCGGGCTAAAATAAGCACTGCCGCCAGAAGTGAAAACCCAAAACAGGTTTGAAGGCGCGACAATAGTTCGTTATAGACCACAAAAATAAACCATTGTACCTTAATGGTAAAATTCAAAACTAAACACAAGAAAAATTATTAATGAAAAAAAGTTCGTCGAAACTGTTCCAAATCAAAATAGGCATGTTGCTGACTCGTGATAGCATATTCGATCATGTTCATCCTTAGCCAAAATAGTAAAGCGTAAAAATAATTAGTATAAAATAGGAACTAAATTATGTAACCATATTTGTAAATCTTTCTTAACTTTAATTAATAAATAAATAATGAATAAAGAAGCAATGTCGCGCCTTCCACCTGTTTTGAGTTTTCACGTTGGTCGACAGTCCTTATGACTGCCTGTGTTTTTTTTTTGTTTAATTATCCAAGAACGAGATTATAATACATAATATGTGTCAAATGCGCTATATAAAACCTTAAAGAAATTTTGTTTATGTGAATACTAGTATATAATATTTAGATATTGCCTAACCTTTAAATGTATTTCCATATGTTATGCGATAAAGCTTTATTGTTTTCACAAATTGACAGGCGCTTTTTATGGAATATAAACATGAAAGTCAGTTAATTCGATTTACATGTTTTTTTTATTTCCTAAAGCTATGATATAAGCGGAATGTATTATCGTTTTATATATTTTTTAAATCAGAATTGTTAATCTTAACAATTCTTATCTTCTTGAGATATAGAGCTTGCATTGTCCACCGGTTTCTCTGTCTTAATACACATTTGGACTAGTGTACACATGAAATCCTCTAGGATTATTTGTATCTACTTATGTATTACTATTTATTAGTTGTTTTTACTTCCATGAGTATCCCAAGAGCCGGCGAAGATCTGACCTTCGTTATGTTATAAAATATGAAAGATTCTCTGTGTATACCCAATACAACAAAACTATTCTGGAGTACGTTGGATCGCGGTAGCTTCGAAAGATATCAGGTATTACAGATGTATAAAATTGCATCTCAACTTCGTTAAAGTAAGACTTCAGTGTTTTGAAGAGCAACCGTCTGTATTTCATTACGAAGCCCGATGCGTGTGAACTGTTAAACGTTTGAATGATCCGTAACGACTGAAATACGTCAGTCACCCTAAGTATTACAAACACATTATGATAATCCTATTATATTATATTGTTTTAATGAAGATCTTAGGACTTATCGCAAAATTAAAACCAACGCGCGTTAAAGTAAACTCAAAAGCGGGTCTTACACGAATAACGGAACTCGATTGATGCGACTGCGCACTTTTCAACGTGCTTCAATAAGGGAATCGATCCGGTTGTATCACATCCACCAATAAATACAAATTTAATTCTAAGGCGGAAGGGGTTTACCTTGATTTAAAACAGACGTTGTATTGATAACCGCCTTACAAGCCTCCTTGCAGGACAGCTACCTATAGCTATATAGTACATAGGAATAAAACAAAACCAAAAAGTCCAGTTATATATTATTTGTGACATCATAATAAATAACGTGGGTCAGTAAGTTAAAGCTGTCAATTCTAGATGCGGTACTTTTGCTGCATTGAACAAATTTTATGCGACTGCTTTTGGCACGTCTACACAAGGCCTCTTTCGAATCTTCTGTTACGTGAATGTGAAACGATTTACGTAAAAAATTAACTCCCATTGATTCCCAGCATTTTTTGTAACTGTTGTCGAAGATATATGTATAAATATCTTGTTGGAACGATATTTTAATTCACTATTAATTAAGCTGTCTGTGAAAGTGAAACACGATCTGTTTGTTTTTATTATTGAGGTTTTTTTTCAATACTTTTTAATATTTGTTTTGAGGGCTACATATTCGTGTAAATACCCGGATCATTTTTTAAACTGATTTTAGCCTAAGTAATCTGTATTTGAACCGATTATATAACCTTAAATTTGAGATATTAATTGTCATAACTTCATTTCCAAGTAAACTTTAAAAGACTTTCTTTCTGTGAAGATTAAACATTTTAAAACAAAGAAATTATAAAATTACAAAATAATTTATTTAAAATTAATATTAAAATTTACAAAGAATGTTATAATTTCATGAAAATATTAAAAATACTTTCTCATTTTATGTATTAGACTACCTATTCCCGCGACTTCGTCCGGGAGGAAATAAAAGAATAATGTTTTTTTCGTATAAATACTTAAACGCTTAACAATAAATTCAATTCAAAACCCTATAAGGATAAAAATTTCACAATTCTTATTATGGAACGTAATCATGCTACTTGACCCATTTGCAATTTTTAGCTCCCTCCTCCCAAGTCGACCACCCGCAGTATATGCCAACACTGTTGCTGTATGCCCCCCTCTGTCCTCTCAAATTTTCACGTAGTAATTCTAATAATTGTATTTTTAAATAAGTTTTTGCAAACAGAAAAATAAAAAAAAATCGGCTGAAAATGTACCTGTAATACCTCGCAGAGAAAAAACATTTCGTTCGAGTTACAAAGTCTAAACAATTCGAGATATCGCGTATTTAGGAGTTCAGCAAAAAGGAATGAATTTTTTTGACTCACTAAGGATTACAAGAACGAGGTTCGAGTTATAGAGATCCCACTGTAAATAGAAATATAGAAGTAGATACCAATGATCCAAGAAGATTCCATCAGCACACGAGTCGAAATGTGTGGGTGTCCCGATTCTAATCCCGATTCTAATTCTAATCCCGATAAAAATAAAACGATTTCTAATAAATTTAAACGCACAGTAAACGTTAGTGATGCAGACCAACGTGTTTGAATAATGATCCCCATCGCTACTATTGGTCGGTGACAGCTAGTCTTTATGCTACATTATAGCGCCATCTCTTGATGTATTTTTACACGAAAAAGAGAGAGAAACCCGCAGACAATGTAAGCTCTCAATCTCAAGAAGATGAAGAGAAGAAGCCTGGAAGAATAACTGTAATTATATGTAAGAATAACTGTAACTGTATAAATAAAAAAAAAAAGATATAAAACGATATTATATTCCGCCTGTCTCATGGCTTTGAGAAAGAAAAACAAGTACATGGAATGTAACTGACTCCTATGTTAATAAACATAGCAGCCAGTTTCATTTCTTTTTAGAGTGAAATTAAAAAAGCGCCTGTCAATTTGTAAACGCAATAAAGCTTTATCGCATAAATATGGAAGTACAAGTTTATATATTATCTAAATATTATAGTATTCACATATACAAAAAATATTTAAGGTTTTATATAGCGTATTTTATTATATTATAATCTTGTTCTTGCATAATAAAACCAAAATTTGGGTAATTTAAATATTTTGTTGTTGAATTTATTATAAAAATTTAAAATTATTTTTGTTACGATGATTATGCATTATTGACATAAAATTTAATTTATTTATTCATTTATATATACAGTGCTGGCAAAAAAATCACTTAAATTTAATTTCTTGGGCATATTCTATTATTATATAAATATTCTTATAAATTAAACTTATGTTCAATTTCGTAATGGAAAAAATCGTGGATAAGGCCTACATTATTTATATGTACATATGTATTGTTTAAAATCATAGCGTTATATTGCTCGTGAAACGGAACGTTTGCGCTATTGTACTGCGTCTGCGTAGAGTGAAGAGGGAAGAGGAAGCTACGATCGGAGGACGGAGTGCTCACGTCATTCGCAATCGCATGCCTCGCTCGCCCCGCGCCCGCTCCGCGCCCCTGTCGCCGTGTCATTCAACGAATGATTCAGTGATAAACCCGCCTTGACGTAGTTCTACTGTCAGAAATGCCGCGAGTTTGACTTCCCGCCGGGTATCAAGAGCAGTCTTCATGCATCTTTGTTTACGTCCAACGTACCACAAGTGAGATTTAATGCAACTGCTGTGTGTTTTATGCCTGTGAATATGAACCCGCCAATATCATGACCTCGACGGCCTGTTACAGATGTCATCCGTCACCGCACGAGCAGCGGCGGTTTTATCACATTTTAGAAAATGACTGAAGGTCTCCTAAAGAAGTATGACAAGCCGGTGAGTGTCAAATAGGTAACATCGTTCAAAACCATATTATTCAACAATAACTATGATATCAATCAAAATGGGCGCTAAACTATTATCCTATCTTACTCACCTACTTTACAAATGTTATTCGATAATAAAACGTTTACTAAATCAGCTTCGAATATTACCGTTTTCTTTGTATTTAATGAACATTTCAATTGGCATTGTATCATTAAATGATTTTCTGCGCAAATATTAACTTGCTTTGTAGACAATATTTAATCTGTTGTCAAGTGAAACTTTCAACCCGACCGCCGACCGTCATCCGTCGCGTACCAAATATAACTGGTTTTTAATGTAGACAAATAATAGATACTAACAACAAATTGGTTTATAAGTTTGAAACATGGATGTAACACAGATCGATGCTTATTTTCTAATGCCGCTTCTGCGGTATAAGAATTTCAATCTAGTATTTAGATAATTATTCAAATTTTTGTTAAGTATGTAGTACGTATGTTAAGTATGTAGTAAGTACGTAGATACATATCAAAATGACACAGGTACATAAACGAAATGTATATACGAATATATACATTTTTAGTAACTAGCAACTAAGGTTTGTTTTTTATACTAATTAGAAATGTATAATTATGTAATGAATTATATGTTAGTGAACAAAATAATAAGAAAAATATGGGGGCATGGAACGACATACCGCAGTTACGGATAATTATGAATAAACTACCTAAGTCTCTCGTGATATATAAGATCTGAGTCTAGATTCAGTTTTGATGTTGTAGAATGCCTGATTTAAAATGAAGAACAAATAATTTATCTAAAACTACGATGTAAAGTATCTTATCAATACCGTTAATACGGGCACATTATAAACGTCTTTATGCTGGATAATTATAAACAAATGTTATCATTATTGTTTATACATCTTTAGTCTCGCTTTATATTTCACGTCGTAAATATATTACAATAACGATCTGAGATAATTAATAATGAACGAGAGTATTGAAAACAAATGTACATTGTGATTTGTTTCCCAATTGACAATGTAATAATATCAAGGTAATATAAGGGATTGATTGGAATCACAGCAAGGCAGTACTTATGTTTTTCAGCAAGGCGCAAGGCGAAGAACCCGTCTCACGACTCACCTCCCTGCGTGCTTCCGTGTTTATGTTATATTGTTGCATAGGAACTATATGTTCTTATATTATTTTAACACGTAAACCCCGGCGCTGTGACGTCATAAAACTCAGTTCATGTTTTGGTGCATAAGTAGTATAAACATTATTAAGTCCTAGTAAAGCGTCATGGGCTATTGAAATAACAAAGCACAATATTTTGTCTCGAGGTTATAATTAAAAATGTAGTGAATTAAGAAACTAAACGAACTGTAGTTTAGTTTTGTAGTTCAAAATCCTGTGTAGCACCACGTATTTTTATGGATAAATGTATTTTTAAATACAAGGTCTTGCGCATATTGCCGCATAGTAATATAAAAATTCGTCAACAGATGTTACTAAATGTTACATGTATTGTTATAATAAATGTCGGGCTTTATAAATACCTATATTTATAAACAAATATATATTTATATATAGAGCAGTGGTGGCCCAGTCGTATAAGCCCCGTCTTACGTACGCACGAAGGCTACGTAGGTCGCGGGTTCGAACACAGACAGGCGCTTTACTTTGTGTAATTTATTTCATCGCCACTGCTCCAAAACGGTGAAGGAAAACTTCGTGAGGAAGCCGGCATGTCTTATGACCACCAAATTCGAAGCCATGTGACATCCGCATTGGCCAGCATGGTGGATTACGGCTACTTCCCTCTCTCGGAGAGGAGTCCTGTGTCCTTGCAGTGGGGAAACATACTAAAAAGGCAGATTATTATTATTATTGTACACAAATACCAGATACCCTCGCATTCAGTTAGGTTATATCAACTTAAAAAAGTGTAGTCATTTTACACAAAAGTATTTTATTAAATTAGGGTTATAGATATTTGGATAAGAATATAAATATGCGCTAACGCCCGTAACCCAGAGGGGTAGGCAGAGATCATGGATTTCCGTTTGGATAAGAGTTTTGAAATATTCTCCATCAGAGTCGCGAATAAATTATGCAGACGGAAATTTTACGCCAACGTCCTAATAAATTACTGTTAATATTGTCAAGATAGTTAAATAAAATATAGGTTAATTTTTAATTAAAAGAAAAAACGACATAAAGGAAGCCTCTTCAAAGTAAACAAGTAGCAAGTGGGCTGATTGTCTTTGGAGTCGGAATAAATACGTATAAATTAGAGTTAAGAACCATCTCTATCAGTTTTCGAACTAATGGCATAAAATCGGTACAATCGTTTGGTCGCTAGGATGACATAACAACCCTCGTTTTGCGTCATATATCAGTAAACATATCGTCATATCAGTTTTTTCACAGTGAAATATAAAGATATATTTGTATCGCAAAATAAACCAACGAGTTAAAATTAACCTACCGCAATAACAATAAACCTTAGCTGACGTACATGTGTCATTGGCATTAATACAACACTGTTATCTACCGTTTTTAAAGTCAAAATAAAAAAAATATTATGGCTTATACCTTTATGTACGTCTATTATGTACGTCTTTCGTAACGCAACAAAGCAGGAAATGTATAGGAGTTTTCTCCGATCGTTCAATCAATATTAATATATTCCTCATTGTAGGCCAATATGCTGACGCTCAATCGACTGGTGCTATTATGGTATAAACATTTCTTTCACATGCGCCCATTTAATATAACGATAAAAGAGAACGGTACTTGCATAAGGATGTAATTTTGCAGTTATTATGCAGACTAGCTATTGCCCGCGACTTGTCCGTGTCGAATTATAAAATCTAAATGTAGATATTTTATACTATAGATATGTTATACTAAAAAAAATCACGGATCAAAAGTGTTCCAAAGACAGTGACAGCAACATTGATACATGTCAAATGGTGTAACAAGGATAGCGTAATTAAATTATTAAGAAAAAAGAGGACAGATAGTGCATGACGTAAACTTTAAAAAAGCGTCCTAGCTAGGACGCTTTCGAGTCTCCATTTTTCGACCGCTAAGGGCATATCTGCTACTTATTGTATTATATTATTGAGCTTATAGAAACGTTGACGTCAAAATCTTTTTATATAAATATAGGTTTTTAACTATACATTCGAACTTTTACAATTTCAAATCAATTTCAGCATTTTGCAAATCAAATTGACATGGAAACTTCCGAATCTGATTTTTAAAAACCCGAACTTGATGTGTAAGAGTCCGAATTTGATTTGCAAAATGCTGAAAGTCCTCGCCTATACCAAATGAAGCCGTGTCAAATTTAGCATTCCTAGGTTCAATCGTTATTGGCCATTCATTAATTACTTTTACGTACCTTTAGGTCCCGAGCAGGTTACGAAAATCTATACCTTGTTTCATTACAAGATATGATTGTTGTAAACAAACAAACGTCATTTACCATACATGGTGGCCATTACACTTTTTATACTTTCATCGGAAATGTAATTTTATGGAAATCGTCAGATAATATGAAGTGAAATTGTGTAATATGGATAGCTAACGTTATAATGTAATATGAGAAAAAGTTGTTTTTCGAAAATATTTTGGAAATTACGAATTTCAAAGTTTACAAAAGTCACATCTTGCTCTGAAACATATACATGCCCTCATCTTGGGAGAATAAAACCGATTCTTACGCAATATTTTGTAAGTCGAAATGTATATCGTTCCATTTCGGATGCATCGACTCAATTCGATTTAAAAAGCACGACGAAAATTTCAATATTTAAATTAAAAAAAAATACTTATATTGCCCCAAAACCATAATATTTTTAAAAGTTTATAGAAATAAACAAAATGTTATTTTCGAAAAATAATTATGTCTATGGTTTCAATTTGCCCGTTCCTAAAGTCATTATAATGACAATGCTGATACATATCTTGCGATTGTAAACATAGATATTTACTATTAACCTATTATTAACGGTATTGTGAAAGTGTATTTTAATAAATCAACATTTCTATGAAATTCGTTTATTGTGACATAGACTACCACAGTTTTCAGTTCAGTTCAAATTCCCATCGAGGTTTGCCACTTCTAAAACTTATTTTGTTTTGCCTTGAGGTGGCATCTACAGCGACACCAGACTTGAGGTGCCAAAGCGCTGAAGACGCCTAGCTTAAACCTCGTTAAGAGTAAGTAAGCTCAAGGGTTCCCTTCAGGAACTTGCCCCCTGGCCGTTACTATTTATATTATTAAGGTATTGGGTGGTTGCCGAGCCCTAAGGTCGCTTCGCCGAACGCTTCATGTTCGAGGCTCAAGGAGCTTTATCATTGGTAGAGCCCGCACAACAACATCTGTTCGAATCGGCCGGTTCGACCAGTGAAATACCACGACCAGTGAGGTGTTGCAGGCCGAATTTCAGTCCTCTCCCCTTCCCACCCTTTCCTTATAAGGATAGGATGTGAACGGAAAGAGGATTGCATCTGCAACACAGTTGCTTGTTGCGAATGTCTATGGGTAGCGCTCACATAACATCAAGTTATCGTCTTGCACATTTGCTGGCTTCTTCCATTAAAAAAAAACAAGAAAACAAGGACCCCAAGAGGGGACCTCGTCTTGAGCTGTCAAGTCTATGCAATAGTTGATATTACTTTCTACCATCTCTGCTATAGTTACCTATGCACCTTAAGTGCTTACTATGTGAATTAATATAATAATAGAGTAATAACTTCAAGTAGCTTATTTCTTTTATAGTAGTATACAACCCCGGCGTTGCGCAGGTAGCGGTTGGTATTACGTTATACAAACCTTATAAATTTATATATTAAGATTTATGTTAATATACATATAATTTACTTCTCCGATAGACGGAGTGAGGGGTAAATACATTTCACTAGTATTTGCTTTTAACAGTGACCACGAAGACTAACAGGGACAGGCGTAAAGTAGAAGTATTTTATACTTCTGCGTTTCTGTTGAGTGAGGTGCCGGAGGCCCGGTGTCAGTCCTCCTCCTCTTTCCACCGGTTCCTACAAATGATTTATCATTTTTCCTATCTATCCCCTTGTGTGTCCAATAAAAGTAGGCAGCAAATCCGCAACTAATTTGCTTGGTGCGCATGACGATTTTGCCGTCATCTTCCATTTAAAAAAATGTTCAACGTTCAAAGGCGTGTCATTATCAGTATTCAAACATTAGACTTGGTTTTGTAATCGCTTTGTACTGATAGTGTAGCCTGTTTATAACCAGGAAGCCGTCGTTTGTTTCGTCATTCGTATCGATAATCCATAACGAATGCCTAAATCGACTTATCATCCTAATGGCCCAATGCCAAATGTACGATATAACAGTACTGGGTGACGACGCAAACATATTAAGATGTGGAATAACGTCTGTTTGCGTCGCCGGAAATTATACTTTTAAATGGGATATTGTTTACATTAATTCGTTTTTAATCTTCAATGTTTTGTGAATGTGACACAACATTTAATGAACGAACTGTTCCGTGCCACAGAGCTTGGCTCTAGAGACGTAGTAACTTTTTTACATTAAAAGCATTATGAACCATTAAGTGCTACCCACTTTAGGCACAGGAAATGTTTGGGTGAGATTTTTACTCTCGCTATACTAACTCTTTAGCTTTAGCTTTAACTCCTTAACAACTCAATCGATCGTCATGAAAATTTGCACGCATGATGTTTGAGATATCAAATAACATAGGGCTCCTTTACAAAAAAACTTCCCAAGGGATATGAAATTAAAACGTAATGTATGTTGCCATGGTAACGAATGACAATAAAATATTTTTGACATTTTATTGCATGACATACATACATTACCATGGCAACGAAAAACAACCTTTGCCTAAATTCCAAATTATTATACGCGAAATCTGGTAACAGTAATTTCCAGCTAGGAAGATACGAAACGACCGCGTGCAAAGTCGCGGTCAGTCGGGGCTAGTTCATTATATATTTTCCCATTTTTACAACGAATGTCCTATGCCTTCGCTAAGATTTTATTCATCAAAATTGGTTAATTGTTTTAGATATGAAAACGTAACAAAAATTGAACTACTTTGGCATGTATTACATTTTTATGGATGTTTCGTATAATTACGATTCCTCAAAGTATTTATTCCTTCATATGAACTCTGCGTAGACACAGATATATCTAGATCTATATGCATGTATTTAATTAAACTTTTGCATATATATGTACATGTGTAACCTATGTTCAGTGATACGCAAATGTTTGAAATACAATATTATGACAAATTAATGGAATTGCGGTGATAGACGCCTTTACGTATCAGACTACGCAGTACGTCTCAGGAATAATTACCAATACCTACTATGTTGACATTCCAATAAAGAAAATAGGAATACTGCACACATTCAATAATTTGAAATAAGATATGTATTCGTTCACGCCAAGTTTGTGAGGCTTTGCCGACAAACATCATAAAAGATGTTAACATCTCTGCTTCCGACAGTCCGGTTAAATGGCGTTAGTGACGTTTGACGACGGTAGATATTATATTTGTTACTGTACTTATAAATTACCTAAAATATAATCTATATAAGATATAAAAGTTCAACGGTGACCGCAAATAAAAAATGGAAGCATTCTTATCGCTCCAAAATACTATAACGAAAACTATCGTGATGGATGGGGCTTATAAACTGTACCACGCGCGATTTTAGTTACTTCATTACAGCTGATAGGTGTGAACGTTGAGCGGAGTTTGATAATTGTTGCAGCCCAGTAGATTGTCACACGTGATCAAATCACGCACTAATATTGTCGTTATAACTATGTGCTAGCCAGTTAGCGATTAGCGTTGACAACGGAGCCAATCATTTCTTCGCGATGGTAATAGAGAACAAACTAGCAGTTTAAAGAAAACAAATTTAAAACAAAATTTCAAAAGAGAAGAGAATTTCGTTTGACGTTACACTTCTATGTTTTATTCGTTCACTTAATTTCCCCTGTTATCTGTGTAACATAGACCTCATTGTTGATAATGCTCTGGAACGAGAGCGCGATAGTTCGGTGGGTAACCCTCTGCTTTATGATTAGGCGGTCAAGGTTTCATGCCAGCTTGTAGAGCCAATGACTTTTATTTTCCGGGTTTACTTTTAAAAAATTGTATGTATGTATATTGTAAGCTGTATTAAATTCATATATACTTCATTCAAGTGTATACCACTATTTAAAATTAAATTATTTCTTAAAGCGTCTTGTTTGTTTTTGTACCGTACCGTGAAAATAAATGTAACGCAATTTCCGTGTCGCTTTTAATACTATGTCAGTTGGTAAAAACCCACGGCGATAGTGTTTATCTTACACGTGTGATATTACTTATTGTTTAAACAATACATATGTACTAACCTTAATATTACCACATTTTAAGAGTACCATTGTGAATTAGGCCTTGAAATAATAATTATATTGTACTAGTGACGCGCCCCGACTTCTCACGAGCGGTTATACGTCAACTTTGAAATTTTTAGGCAACGTTATATTCATAATATACGTGCATGTCCTTAAAATAAACTGTTCCCGAGGGATAGGACAATAACCCTTCATTCACAATATCGGTTGCCATAGTAATGTTATATGTCTTGACAATAACAACTTTTTGACATATGTTATTTATAATTAGAAGGTGTTAATCCGGAATCAAACTACAACAATTTCAAACGAGGAAAATAAGAAACAAACTGGATCACAAGGCAAATGTTTATGATATAATTATAATTACTATTGCCAGTCGACAGACAGACAGAAATCGACAGATTTTATTATATGCGAATGCGTTCATGCAAATTATGTAAGCATGCTAAAGGAGACTGGCAATTTTTTAGTCATGCGAACAATAAATTTAATTTATATCAACTTATGTAGCTTTAATAGTTTATATCAGCTTGTGTTTTAAAATTTCACACTCATCATTTTTTCATAAGAAGTATAACTTCAATAAGTTAATTTTTGAGTCTTCATAAAATTTGTAGTAATAACTACCACCTTATTTGACGAGGGAGTTTTTTATATAATGACGACAATAATCGAAATGTATTCGAAATCCTCTATTTTAATTAATTTCGTGATTTTATTATTCATTGTCTTAACTCTTTATGGTTACAGGCTGGGAACAGCTCGCAATTTACAAGTTCTTATTAAATAGTTTCGTTTACCGTATCTTGCGCACGTTTATTTTCATGGTCAAGGTCTCAGGAAAGGAATGGATGTAATATAAAGCATTTGGTTTGGCAAAGTCGCTGGCAGTTTGTTGTTATAAACAATGTTTTTACAAAAGGTAAAATAAACGAATATCAATATATCAAAGTAAACATAATTATCGCGCCTTAAAAGCTTAAAATGATTCTGGGATAGCTGTGGCTACCATTACTTATGTACTTCTCAGCTGATTAGGAATCAACTGTGACACGCGTGACAACGGGAATGAGCCGATGATGATAATGATTATATGACTGTATCTATCAGCATTGATAGATGGCGTTTAATAGTATTACAAAATTTGTCGGGAGAGGAGATGAAGTGAAGATGAAAAGGCCTACCTTTTACTGTCCATCCCTATTATAATCTTTTTTTCTGTTCCTTTCTGGACAGAGGAGTCCATTAAAAGTAGGCAAGACATGTAGAACATCATTAGCTTATTGCAGATGTGGGTGCGGTCACTTAATATCAAGTGAACCACTTGCTCGTATGTCGCCTTTTTCTAAAAAAACATTATAATGAAATAAAAAACTTGTACGGAAGTCATTATTTTTTATGTATATTGAATAAGGAAGACATTACAACTGATTAAATAATGAAAGATTATTTCGCTTGCTCGTTTACCGTATTTTATTATAAAAAAGCTAGTTTTGGCCTAGGCGTATACTAAAACGTTAGCCGCACAGCATAGCACAGATCTGCAAAAGGCCGTTCCTGACCGTAGCACGGGTGCGTGTCGCTGTATAGTTATACGCACTTCTGTGATAATGCAATGAATACAAAACGCTGCGCTGTGCTGACCTGTGTCGCTTGAGCGGCCGTCTCCGTATACTAATAGCCTTATATGTTAGCTTGTTGTGTGCAGATGTGCGTGCGCGTGTGGCTGGAAGTGGGGCACGCGTGCTTGCCGTGCCGCTCGCCGCTCGGCCGCGCGCTGGCGCTGGACTGGCGAGTGTGGGTGCGCGGCGCTCGGGGAGGGGATCTCAGCGCCTTCGTGCATAAGGTCGTCTTCCATCTGCACCCTGCCAGCGCTTTCGTATACCCCAAGAGAGGCAAGTACCACAATAAACTCATAAATACCATTATCCCAATACAGGAAACTACCTTTCAATCTTTTCTTTAACTGTACCACAAGAATACCGAAGCAACGACATCCGTTAACTGAATGGGCCGACTCGAGCGAGTACCACGATGTCACAGAAGACAGGACTTAAGTAGGGACAATTTATGCTTGATGTCGGAGACTCAATCCATTACCTTTCCTTTCAATCTCTTCCCCTCTCTTTGCTTTTATCTTTATATAAAGGTTGGCAACGAATCTCAAAGTCATCTGGTAGTTGCGGTATGTCCGTAGAATGCGATTCATACGAACCGCTTGCACAGTTTGCCTCCTTTTTCCATACAAAAAATATTAAGATTCTGTCTGAAAATAACTTAACAAAGTCCACCGTGTTTATCACATAAACGACGACGCATAAATTGTCCTTGATTTTTAAAGAGTTGGTTAAAATACAGTCGTCTCGCAATATGTTCGCCGGACGTTGGAAATTCTAAGTAAAAAAACACCTTCAAAACAATGCGACGTTGTCTTTAAAATGATTATAATATGTATGTTTTTGAATTACCATAGTACTCGTAGATGTATGTTATTTCTATCGGGTTTTCATTAAGGCATACCGGTACGACCCCACAGATTAGCAGTTAACGTACTTGTGTATTACATTACTTTGATTCTTAAATATATTTGCGTGATATTTCTACACTGGGAACATGTTGAATATTTTTTTTTTGAGTCTGGTGTACCACTGAGTCTCATGGCGTCACATGCGTATGTACAGTTCACAATAAAGATGAAATTATATAACGAGACTAAATTAGTACGTAGTATAGTTTAGTCTCATTTCATGATATAATCTGTTTGTTCACTTCATTGCTAGCGGGGATGGGGTTGAATTACATTCTATTTCTTCTCCTTACGTAGTAGATTAGTTACATTTGTTATATATATAATAAATCGAACGAACATAAACAAATCCATAAAACATGTATTATTGGATTCTGTAAATTCAATAAGTTTGGTTCAATAAGAAATTTATACTATTTCCACTATGTAAGAAAGTACGTTACCTTCTGAAATGTAAGGTTTTGAGTGACGGTACAATAAATTGTTGAAATTAATGTAACTGCGTCGGATAAGATTGTGAGTTAAATTCTATTAACCGTAAAATTTCAATACCAAATATTATGTAGCGTTGATAAATATGTTTATTTTCTGTTTCTAAGGCCTACTGATCGATCGCCAACAAGGTAAAAAAATTCAGTCTAGTACAGGAAAATAAATACAGAAATTCTTTTTACATATTTTAAGTTTTGCCTTCGTTTTTAATATTTATTACATCCAAAATAATACAGAAAATAGGCAACCATCATTCTTGGTTGTTATTGTTATTTAATAGGTCTTATTAATCTATTTAACTAAATATTCCATATATCATTGTTCTTTAACTTATATCAACAATATTGGAAAAGAAAAAACTACAGACAAATTTACCTCTTTCTCTTTCAGCGTTTTAATGTTGTGTATTTTACTTGCAGTACTTCACGAGCCACCGTACGAGATCCAAGAGTCAGGGTGCGCCTCACTAGAGATACCAATACACGTGTACCTGAAATACACCAACAAGCCAAAGAAAATCCGCCTCCGGTACAGCTTACACATCGAGAACAACAGCATGACCAGTACTGAGTCCAAATACGTTTACTACGACTTTGAAAACCCTTCTGAACAACTCTGCAGCGCTTTAATGAAGGGCGGAGGTGAGATCATCGCAAGGAAAGGCTATTCCAACAGAGGGGGTGAAGATCTATTCGTTATTTTCTCAGACGACGAGAAAGCTAGGAACGGGAAGAGAAAATACGAATTCGTTGAACCCATACGCAACAATGGATCGAAGAGAGAAACAAAAATGTGTATTCTAGAAGAAATTTGCTCAAAATGTGGCGATTCTGATTTCAAAAAGCAGCTACGCTCGGTGTGTATGACTGAAGATGAAATAAATCGAGTGTCGCAATTGTATTTAGCGTACAGCACATACGAGAAATCTGTCGACGCGTTGACTTTGCCTCCTATTTCCGACCCGGTCTACAGTTTGCCCGAATTACCCGCACGTTTGAAAGTGGCGCTAGCGAGCATCAAAACAGACTATGCTGTACAATGACAGGTGCCTTTTACCAATTTATATTTTGTCTGTGCCATGCAAGACTTTACTTGTGCCTAGAACGTTTTTAATTCGTTGTAAGTGTTATACTAACAAAAGTTATATAGTCAAAATATTTTATATGTTTTTAAAATATTAATATAGCTATTTATTCTCGTTGTAAATAATTATAATTAAAGATTATTTATATATTACTGTTAATTCTATGCTACAAGTGCTGTGAGAAAGATCTCATGAAAATTCTATAAGTACATGTTTTCAATGTAAGTCATATTTTTTGGTTTTTGATGTGTGTGAATATCTTTTTTTCTCTCTTTCTTACACTCTGTAGGAGTAATTTCTTGAAAGGGACGGAAGTGTGAAATAGAAAGCCTAGAAAGCGCGCACTATTTGATCTAACGTATGAGCGCCCGCAACGCTAAAGTTGTCCGTCAGATGGTACCAACACACATGTGCGAATACAATAACGCTCCCTTTTTTATGTAACAGAAACTTATTTTTCATAGTTTTTAGTTAATGAAGAAGATGGTTGTAAAATAATACCCGAGTCACACAACAATAACCTAATAAAATATATATTTATAATGTATTTGACATATTTTAACCATACATACATAACTACAGTATGCATTCAATTTAAGACATAGAACTTGATAGATATACTCAGAATGAATGACTGAAGAAAACATTAGATTGCAATGATTGTACTGTGGATGTGGACTAATAAAATAAAGCTGAAGACTTTATTTGAACACGCTAATCTCAGGTACTATCATTGGTATTTGTAAAATTCTTACTGCATTTGACAGCCTAATTATTAAAGAAGGTAAAAGGCTATTTAACAACACGCTACGATCCTTAAGAGCCGATTAGGAAGAAAACTAAGAGAGAATGTACACGAGCTAGTGACACTGCGGAGCACAGTTAGTTGACATATATTTATTCAAAACAGGAAGTTAAATTATTTGCCCACAAACTAAGATATTATTCACAGACATAAATTAATTTTGAAAAGAATTATGAAGTATGTGTAACCGCAAAGCGGGTTTATATGAATGTAGAAGAAACGCAGTTCAACATGAAGGCCGTGCGACAAAGAAATCAAATCAAGTCAATAATCTATGCTTGTCCCTTTTACTAAATTTAAAAATGTATCGCAAAATCGAAAATGGTCAATAAAAGTGATGTTTGAAAAGGGGTAAATGTGTTTGTAGATTTTACCAAGAAATTTACCCGTGAGTTCACACTGCCGTAAATATTCACATAAAACATATGTCATCTCATTTTTTTTAGAAGGAAAGAGAGATAACATGTTTTCGGCTGTGTGAATACGGTGTTACAAAGGACTTAAATGTTAAATGGTAAATATCCGCCGGCAGAAAATACCAGCTAGATATTTCTTTATTAGTTGATTAAAAATATAAACATCGGATCAAGGTAAAGATGGCGTTTGATATTATCCCCGCAAATTGCTAATGCGCCTCTATATTAACCTGCATATACCAAGCCAGTATAAACTTTATGACAGCATCACTTTTGGACCTCTAATAGCATAACTGCTACTTTTTGTTTTAAAATATCATTGATTTACATACTATAATCATTTTTACTCCATAGGTCGTTTTTTACAAAAAATATGATTCAGACAATGTGCGATCATTACATAAGGAAACATTTTTGATTTTGAATGATACTTGCCTATTTTTAAATATTTATTCTTATAAGTTTGTTGAAAGAAGGAAGGATGTTAAAGTTAATATTTTTTTTTGTCTGTTGAAAGTACTTAGTTTTTTATTATTAAAAATAGGCAAGAAAATAATATTCCTATTATTAAATTGAACAGGGTATTAGATGTTATATTCAATTGCTTTTAAAAAAAATCAAATACGTAATGTTATCGTTTTGTTGTATTTAAAAATAATGTGTAGCTTATAAGCTGAATAATATATTATTTTAATAAATTATAAGAAATATACCATATAATATTTTAAATATAAAGAATCTACAATGGGATGTCAAATCTGCAAAAAAATTATTACACTACAGATCTATTTATCTATATCCTTAAGTTTTGTTTTCTTCCACAAGTTACCCTTTTGTCTTCTAGAATATGTGATAAGAATAAAAGAAATTTTATTTTCAATGTAAAGTATTTTATTTCCTTTACTTCTAAGGATGTTAATTATTGATTTGTTAGATTACAACAGTGGCAGAACTACGCACTAACGTCAGATTCGCAGCACGACCGGGGAAATACCACGGCTTAACATGAATCCTTGGTGGATGACACATTTTTCGTCATGAGACTATACAAATTTCGCTACCATTACACCTCTGCAGCTCGATACCCTAGTTTACAGTCATAATTACCATTTTAAATTTTAATATTTGTGCTCTATTGCCAATGATATTTTATCCTATAGATATGTTAATTATACTCAACTCATACATAATCGCCGGTCGTTCGGATACGTGCGGTGCAATTCGTAAAAATTAGAATCCTTTTCACAAAATGTTATGAACCTCTAGATGGATAATCCCAGGCGCAAACTTAAGTTGCTAATTGACGAAAATCGTTTCTTTCGTAAAATCCCGATCAGCCATATTTTCGTTTCCCGCCACACAAATACAAAATCTGTGTTTGTAATTTAAAAAATACTGTTTTTTGTGCTATGAAATGTGTGAAAGGAACATGACATTTCACAAGTAAGTAATTTATTTTATGATAAAGATTTACGCATGCCAGAAGAGTTATAAAACCGTGTAGAGCTTTTATAAATTTAATAACAAGCAATCTTTTATATAAATGAAAATTATAGAATATAGAAGAAGGTTATAAACAAGTTGTAAAATTATGTATCAGTTGCTCAAGTGATTGAAACTTATACTTTAAAAAATACTTACAATAAAGTATTGTTTACAAATCGTTAACATGATTTGAAATAAGAACATTAAAATAAAAATAAAAACATGTACTTCAGTACAATACAATAAAACAGGGTTGGAAGGCCACGAGCCACAGACACAACAAATTTACGGAAACTGACGTTTTGTTTAAATTGTCTTTGGAATTTATTAGACGTCGAAGTTGTTATTTTGACGTGCCACAAAAATTTTCGACTTACAATAAAAAGTTAAAAATATTACATTACAATTAAAATCTAATCAATAACTTCTCCGTAAGCTGGCCTGTGACTAGAATAAATTGAATTATATTTTTCATCCAAACTCGTAAGTAATTTCAAGATGGTATGCGTGCCGTGTTTTATCATTCCAGTTTTATTGTTTTTGTGGCACAAATTTATTCAACCATATGTCCTACGTTTCTGGAATCCTTGGGCTGTTAAGGACGCAGATGGTAGTGTAAAGACGGAATTTCCATTTAGTTGTGAAGGCGGTGTCTGTTCTTTTGGAAAAAAAAAGGTTGAGAACAAATCTGAAACCACGGAGCCAGAACAAGCGGAAGCGAGTAATCCACAACAAAGGCACGATACTCGAATAAAAAGTGATTAGATGACACAAAATGACGAACTGGAATCCCATCAAAATAAAGAAAACTGTTTAGAATATTCTAGATGATTTAACCATCCCCTAAGTATTTTATAAATCAATAGTATAATTAAAAGCGAATTTTTCAATATTGATTCTACTTAAATATGTGATAGCATAGCAAATAGCTATAAAGCCAAATAGTATTCATGTACTTGGGGGTTAGTTAAGTTTTCAATCATATGTAATGATTGAAAACTTAGCTTATGTGCAATAGTTATTCCAATTAAGCATTTAAATATTATTTATTGTAACTTTAAAATAAAAACATCTTATCAAATGGCTTTCTTATTATAACACATACCTTATTTGTGCTACTGGATAAAAAAAAACAACTTAATTCTCTTATTACTTTCTTATAGCTTGTCATAGGAATTTTTAGCTATTACTCAAATCTTAGAATACTTTCTGTCACTATTAAAATGATTTTTTTTACTCAGACTTGATCGTCAGTGTATTATAACCCACAACTGAACACTTTCAATGTATGTAATTTATTAAATATATTAATAGTGGTAGAGCCCACAACATCTGTTGCACGAATGGGCCAGCCTGACAGTGAAATACCACAACCTCACAGAAAACAGGTGTGAAGTAGAAGTACTCTGCGTTTCATCTGATGAGTGAGGTGCCAAAGACCTAATTTCAGTCCTCTTCCACTTCTCACCTTTTCCATATAAGGATACAATGGGAACGGGGAAAATATACTTATTCCTGTCTATCCCCTCCTCTGGCCATTTAAGGTAGGCAATGCATCTGCAACTCATTTGCTTGTGGATGTCTATGGGTAGCGCTCACTTAATATCAGGTGATCCACATGCTCGTTTGCCACCTTATTCCATAAAAAAAATTCTATACAGAACCTAGTGATCCAATACTCTATTTTCAATTGGTTGGTGGCTAAAAGAAAATTACACTCCTTCATATATTTACTCTCATCTTGTGTCAATTAGGCAGGAATCATATATATATATATATATATATACATATATATATATAGCAAGTATTAGGACTTAACATGAGATACCAGTATGTAACTATTTTTGACCAAGGCATGATAGAGTATAACACCGGTGATACCCTGAGGTGGTATGAATGGGCTGCCTTGACTAGGGAAGTACCACAGCCTCACAGAAAAATGTGAAGGAAGTATCTTATGGTTTTGCAGTTTAATGAATGAATGAGATCAAAGGGACAATTGCATTCTATGTTCCATCCCTTTGTCTTTTCTTTATTTATTCCCTGCCTCTGACCAACATAAAGGCAACTTATCAAGTGTGTGTGTGTGACAGGTATCAGTTTTGACTTACCATCTTCCTTTGGAAATTAAGTATTACATAAGAAAGCCTATTGTAAGGTATAAAGGCAGTCTTGTCAGTGCCCAGAAGTGGAAAAAAGTATATTTTGTAATGTAAAAAATGAAAATTCTAACACCAAAATAACTAATAATTTATATGGTAAATAAAATATTATGTTTATTAGGAAATTAAATATAGGTTTGAGTCAAATGACAATTTGAAAGGAAAGAAGAAAAAGAGTCGTAGAAAAGGTTTTAAAAAAATAGTTATTTAATTGAATGAACCCTGCATTACTTAATTGAAATTAACACTGGTGGTATGTTCAAAAGTTTATTTTACAGAGTCAAGTCAAGTATACTTACAATAACTAAGAACAGGAAATTAAAAATTTATTGATTAGATAAAAAAGTGTTTAAACTAAAACAATTTTCAATTTTATCTGCATAATATGTCTTAAATATGTTGAATATTTCGTAAATTAAGTTGCCTAGTTTTTACGCTAGTTGGCCACTAGTGTGATTAACTGGACCTATATTTGATCAAATATTCCATTTTCACATGATAAAGAAAATATTTTGATTTAATAATGGAACTCCTAAAATCTATTTTTGAGGCGTCAAACTCTTCATATGACACAAAATTTAAATGACTCCATACAGTTTGATCATAGCCAGTCACTTCCGTCAATTTTCCCTCCGATGATTTAAAAAAAAACTGTACCATATAAAATGTCCCATAATTTGAAAATTTTGATTTTTGTTGTCAAATAATACCAAATGGTTTTTTTATTTTCTAATACATTTAAATTTTCATGCATGAAAACAACAAACGATACAAACATTTTGCAAATGATTGATGCAAAATGTCTTCTGCATGATATCAGAGATTGGAATGAATGACAAACATATTTGATCAAACATTGGCCAATCAAATTTGAATGGTGTGACCACCTTAAAGGACTTAGCTTAAAATGACTTAAACATTATACTTTAAGATTAATTAATATGGAGCATCTGCAGATAATAAACTTTTTTTCTAGATTTCAAAGGTTTGTTTATAAGTTGCAGATACTTCATATTGGCACAATATAAATGCACACAGCATTCATGTATCATATCAAACATTCATATTCATATAAAACCCTCGGCATACAGAAACTAGGATACTGGATGAAAACTTATTTCACATTCTTCAGTTCCACTTCAAATGTGAGGGTTGAATTTGGAGGGATGACCGGCAGGGATCCATTGGCACCATACCTGTAGACAAAGTTACAGGTTACCTAGATGATAATAATAATTTGATGCGAGCAACTCATAAGGATCGAATATGTCTAGAATCCCTTGGAATATGACCATATATATATATATATACATAAATCCTACCATTATATCTACAAACGCCTTGGACTTTATTATTTTCATGATTTAGTATAAAATCACCGAGACCAGCATCACACAAGTTGAAAACATTACAAAAAATATATACATTTCAGAAGTATATGTACATTACCTTTCATTGTATGTTTGGTCATTAAATATTTTTTTCTGTGCTATCTCTAATTTAAAAGTAAAGTAAAAAGTAATAATTATTGAACACATATAGATACAAGAAGTGAAACTTACGCCATCGAAGGCGGGCAGATGATCTTCCTCTTGCCTCCAACCTTCATGCCAGCGACACCCACGTCCCAGCCCCTGATGACCTCCTTGGCCCCCAGCCTGAACTTGAAACCGGGGCCTTTCAGGCAGTTGTCGAACATCTTGTTGTTCTGCTTCAGACGACCCTCATAGTACACCTAGTAGTATACAAATGTAGTTACTTCTTTTAAAATATAATTATCAAAAAAACTTTCTATCTTACTAGCTGACCTGGGTAGCTTCGTATTGCCTTACTTATTTTCGCGCGCGTTAGTTTTTATTTTTCAATAACTACTA
>JWHW01036689.1:166588-184823 GCA_000931545.1 Papilio glaucus | reverse complement strand
AACCAGATAACTGATATACTTCATATACTAGTTTTTTTCGTATTAGCATTATGTATTAAATGCATAGAAAATGCAAAAATTAAGCGATTAGAACTTTTTTAATCTTAATTTTGTTGGTGTACGTAAAAAAATAACTTAAAATTTGTGTTGACCTAGAAAGTGTCGCGATTCACCCTATTTACGGTAGTACTTTAGTTCCTATCGAGATTTTTTTTAAATTAATTTCTCACTGAAAGATAGCCTTCATGGGAGGGATAATGTTACATTGTTAATGTATGTAAAAGCGCGTTCATAGAATTATTTAATATTTTTAAAATTTAATTTACAAAAATGATAAAATTTTAAATCATGTGTGTAAAAAAAAAGATATAAAAGAGTGACTTCGATAAATGCTTTTTATAAAACTAGAATTTTGAGAATGCTTAACCGCTTGAAATATAATAATTATCTTGTGTTCCAATGAAATTCTAATTTGAGTAAAATTTTACTGTGTATATCCGAACGCATTAATTGTTATGTTTTGTGGTGTTTGGCAGTGTTTGCCGTATGCCATTGCGTTTTGCTTCATATTTCATACTCCTGCTCATTCACTTATGTTCACTTACCAACCTAAAGTGTGAAGTGATAATTATGTCGATCTCGTTCGTTTCCGAAGCCTAAGTGGCTGCGTATAGCTGAGCTTATAAATTTCTATATTTCTATGAATTAATAATCGGCATTTATTTAGGTTTTATAAGATTTATTTTATTATGAATAATGGAATGTACGCATTTATTAGATAACGTCAAGGTGGATAAAAATTTCATCTTTCAGGACGGCACGATCACAAAGAACTTCAAATGTTCAGGTAAAATACTACAATACTGATTTACATAATAGACTGTATTAAATACATGTGAATTCCATTAGTAATTACCATGTTAATCTGTGTTCAATATGGGAGGTTAGATTGAAAAATCAATACACTGAACTTAAAATAATCAGCTGTTCGGAGTGGGGGAGGGGAGGCGGCATGGGTGACCGCGACTGACGTGCTATTAATGTCTTGCGTATTAAATTAAACGAATTCGAAACACTTCTAGATGACTAAATATCGGTCTCATGACGACTCAACATAATATCTTTTCCTCTATTATTATTATCTCGATGCTGTAGAATTAAAATTATACCTTTAACTAAATTCTAAACTCATTATGCGCGAAAAACGGTTTAAAATGACTCACTAAGCAAAGCATTTACTTGATCGTTTGCTAGCATAAATTTATTTTGGTGTTAAACTAATCTGTGACATCAGCAAAGTATCTGAGATTTGCAATCGGTTTTTATAGAAGTCTTATCAATATGATAACTCTATTTAATAGATATTGACTAATGGCCAGCTGCGTTTTCCTATATATAACAATGCCATAAAATGTTTCAAAAAAATGTATGTAAATAATGCAATGTATGTCTTTACACTTATTAACTACAAAAAGCAAATTTTGGATTTCCTAGGAGTATTTGGGATGTTTTCTCTGTATTTGTAAAAAGAAACAAAACACTAGTACATATTATCCTGTGCTATCTATAGTTGATTTTGTTAATAACAACCTTGGTTATAGTAATGCAAAATCTCAATAACAACCTTGGTTGTAGTAATGCAAAATCTCTTTGAATTTGAAGTAAACTTTAGAAGAAAACTCATTCAAGAAGCAAATTTGGGTATAGGGACTAGTTTTAGTGAATCATTTGTATCAAGTTCATAGAAATTCCTTGTGGATATAATGTCAACAACCACACAAGGAATTTTTCATAGAATCATGTTTTATTATCCTAAAATGCATTTTTTTCTAAAAACATGAAAATAACAACTTTTAGTGGTAGCAATGGAATTAAGTGGTCCCTACATCATTGTTATAACTAGAACTGTAACTGTACATGTGTTTATGAATCAGTATATGAAAATTTGAACTTCATTAAATAAATTTTTCAATTTATCATTGGTTTCAAGTATGCATACATTACTCCAAGAATGCTTTATTGCAAATACAAATTAAAATTAGAAATAGCATGATATGGTAAAAGTTTTCTTTGAAGAATACATATTGAGGAAAAGTTGTTTCAAACAAATTTACAGTACCAATAACTATCATGGATGCATACATATGCATCTAGTATGCTTACATATCTATACATACATACTAGATATGTAAGCTCCTTGAATATATGAGGTTCTTAAATGATCTGAAATTGAGTATCAAGAATAAAACATTAACCTCTTTAATTTTTAATATTCTAAGGTGAGGGGGTGAATAGAAATATTAATCACTGTCCACTTTTCATCAAACTTTTTGAGTCTCAATGGGAATGAGTCAATCTTCACACTTTCAAATTTATTTTAAATTTGACAAAACGGATTGATTTAGAGAGCTGAGAATCGAACCCTGAACATCCATAGTCACTCATGTAGTCAATGAGCGATCACTGCTTATTGTTTAGTTTATCAGGTACTTTTATCCTGCCTTCCTTTATTATGTCTTTATAAATGAAATCCAATATATTATATACATATGACCTGAGTCCTGCGGTTTTACCTGGCATACAATTTAATTTAACTGTCAAATGTCCAGCTTAAGCTGAACCCTTTTTATTATGATTGATCTTACAGATCTAAGTTCAACTAACATTGTATTAATATTATTTCTTAATAATGTCCAGTAGAAAATCTTAATCTTAAAAATTAAATATAAAAAACTGCATACTTTTATGTATTTTATTTCAATAAAACGTAGCACGGCAAAGCGCATTTCATTTTTAAAACGATATCGTCCAAATGATGGTCGTTTTTCCAAATGCACTCTTGCAGTTGGACTCTTAAATTTGCAATTACGGGATGGCAACGCTCTGGAGTAATGCATCGAGCTTCAAGTGTTTTGTGATGACATTCTCTAGGGTTGTTGGGGCTATCGCATATTTTGTTTGATGACATGTCCATAGATATGAAAATGTGCTTTGTCAGTAAACAAAATGTTTCCAAGCGTATGTGCTGTCCGAAAACTTTCTAGAATTGAAAAAACCCTGAACAATTTGCATTTTGTATGGGTGGGGCTTTAATTTTTTTTAAGAATAACATGCCCTATTGTTTTATTGCTGTGGAGAACGCAATCTTCCTTATCGATTTACGTGGATTTCGAATAATTTCATTTCGAACTTGAGACACGTTCTGGTGTTATTGCTGACGTAGATGGAACAGGAGGTGTGTTATTCACCTCTTCTTGCCTGAATCTTTGTACCAACAACGATTATTCAAATATTGCTCAAACGCGAACGCGCTTTGTGCTCCCGACTAATGGGGACTCATGGGGACTAATGAGTCCACAAATTTCGCGTTTCAAATGAGCTCTCCTGCCTACCTAACCCCACTTAAGAATTTTAATAATTGCAATTAAAATATAAAAATTTCCACTGGACACTCTTTATATAGATTTGGTTTAACTTTTCAGAATGTACAACATCGGAGCAGAACTGGCTTTGCCTGCAGTGCGGGGTAGTCAATTGTGGACGATACATGAATGGTCATGCGCAGTCTCATGCAGAAACTGCCAACCACTACTTGTGCATGAGCTGCGATGCATATTCAGTTTACTGGTAATTGTATTCAATATGATTCTTTTATTTTTAAAATACAAACACAAAAGTGTTTTTTACCCAATCCTTCAAAATTTTCTGACTTATCTTTGACTTTGGCTTCTATCTTATACGCAAGGAATAAACAAGCAGTCTTGACATGACTTGAGACATTTATTTTGATGAAACAGTTTATTGGAATGGTAGTAAAATAGTAATAATTGATAACAAATTATACTAATCTCTAATGTAAATAAACTAGATGTTAACAAGATATACAAGTAAAAGTTAGTTAAAAAAATATCCGACAGACTTTGTGATTACAGACAACTTAATGATTTATTTTCACTGTTTGGATGTTTTACTGGCGTCATATGCTCTATCATGACACTGGGGAAAAATATAACAACACCTCACCCATGATTATGAAAATCATTCAAGCTTGAAAGGAAACAAGCTTGCTTCAGACAGGCTTGAATAAAATTTAATTAATATGTGTTGTTTCAGCTATAAATGTGACGATTATGTTAGCAATGATATGGACAATAAAACAATATTGGAATTAAGACAAAGCTTTATAAATTTCGGTACAGATGACAACAGTTATGACCCACCAAGTAAAATACAACAAATTGAAGATAGAGATGAAATAAATAGTCGTATATTCGACACCATTATGAATGATACACCTTTGTCAATGGATAGCAGGGAAGAAAACAGAATATCTGATGTAATTCCATCTAGCAGTGGCAGTGATGTTGTCATTGATGGTTCTGAGATATTGTCCAGCACTCCTTTACCAGATATTTATGATAACAAACCAACAAAGGCCACTAAGGTAACGTTTTTATTTATAATCATATATGCTAGTAAGTAGTAGATATGTACCGGGTACCCGGTTTGGATCCGGTGCTTGGCAGATCCGGCACTTTTTGTAAACTGGGTAAACGGCGGTGCCGGGTAATTAACTGGTTTAAAAAAACACGTAATTTTCTACCTCTTCTTCTAAAGATGGTTTCTTCAATAAAGAAATTGAACTTGTTGGTTGCTGCAATTTGATCGACCGGGTTTTAACTTGCACATCAAATTCTTCAGATAACCTTTATGTTTCAAAAAGCTGGTCTTACTCGATCTTATGTTTGTAACGTAAATGTATCTTTAGAGCCGATGTCCCGTCCCTGCTATCTTCACCTTCTCGTCGCTACAATTAGTAAAATAAATACAAAATGGTGATTTTTTGGTTGAATCAGGCATATTTTAAAGATAACATTTTAAACTATCGAACTGTTAAAATGATAACATCACTTTATTTATTTACTAAGAATACTTTTACAACACATGAAAATCAAAATAAGGAACAAACGAACGTTCGTCAGGTTATAATTGGACTAGGCATATTATAAATGCCTTGCCGTTGCTTTTTCATCTCATCCTTTTCTTATAAGGAAAGGATGGGAACGGAATAGGAAAACGAAATATCCCTTTTTCTGTTTAATCCTTCCTCTGTCCAATTACCATAGGCAACATATGCAACTCATGAGACTGTTGTTACTATTACTTGAGCAAGCATTTCAACTTATTTCAAGTAAATTCTACCCATTCACTTGAAATCAAGTGAAATGCTTGCTCCATTGCCACCTCCTACAAAAAAAACAATTTTCATAAATTGTATTTTGTCAAGTAATCTGGAATCAAAATTTGTCATCCAATCATTGTTAAATACTGTATATTAAACTTATGTTTCATTTCTGTGTTAAAATTTCCATTTTACTACAGACTACAGAAGAACCAGTAAGAAGTCTAAGGTTACGATCTCGTAAACGATCTCACTCGGAAGATAGCAGCTCGGCTGAAAACACAGCTCAGCCCAAAAACAAGGAGAAAAAGATGTCACCTTGTAACGGCAAGACGCAAAGAGAGAAGAGAATACTCGGCTTAAAGAATCTAGGCAACACATGTTTCATGAATGCTGTGTTACAAAGCTTAAACAATATACAAGAGTTTAGCTGCTATTTCAGTCAGCTACCGTCCCTAGAGATGAAAACGAACGGCCGTAAGGTGTACCATTCCAGAAGTTACACGCGCCAGGAGATGCACGACGTAATCATGGCTGAAGAACTGAGAAAAGTAAGTTTTCTTTTTAATTTTTGCGAGTCACCACTATGCTTGATCATTGATTGGCATAAAGCATATTTCAATATACACAATTCTATAATAAGCTTTAAATGCGCGTTGTAATGGTTGGAAAAGACCATTGGAGGTTATTGTTTCCAAAAGGAAATTGAGAGAACAACATGGAAAATGCTCTGTTGGAAACTCGCGCACAGTAATAAGACCCCTGAGTCCTATGACGTCATAGCGATGTTCTAGTGTAGTGTACAAATATGTTTATTCCAGATAATAATGAAACAATATACAATGTGTATGTTTATGATATGTCTTAGGTTTTTGTGCACCTGTAGTATATTTTTTTAATATTTTCCAGGTGCTAATAAACTTGAACGCGGGCGGGTGCGGCTCTAAAGGCGCAATATCACCAGAGTGCCTGTTCCTCGTCATATGGAAGGTGGTGCCCAGGTTTCGTGGGTATCAGCAACAGGACGCACATGAGTTTCTGCGATATATGCTGGACAGGTATTACTTTTGTTGTTTACATACCATATGATTAGTACATTACATTAATATGTTAGCTCCCTTACTTCCAATTATTTATTATGTTATTATTTTATTTAATCTTTTTTTTCCTATTTTTTTTCAATTCTGATGTCGTCCTGTGAATCCCGGAATTAGGAACATATGTTACTATGTTTTCAACACAACACAAATTATAGCTTTTGCTGCTTATCGAATTTCATATCTTTTTGTACACGTAATAACCGTGTGTGTACACGATTATAATACTTTATTATTATTTATTTTATTGGTTACTATTATTTATTTTCAGATTGCACACAGAGCTACAGCAGGTACTGCCGGCGGAGCGCGCGGAGTGCCCGCCGCTCACGCCCGCCGCCTCCATAGTCACCGCTGTCTTCGGCGGCACCCTGCAGAGCGAAGTGAGTAGCATTTTTATACATTATACTAGCGAGCCACATCGGCTTTGGTATTTATAGAATTTATTAATGGTATTTTCTACGAATATTGTAAAGATGAAAGATTTGTATTCTTGTATGTTTGTAATGAATAAACACAAAAAGTAAAGGTATTCAAAAATTACAAATAGAAAGCTTTTCTATCTGAGTAACATAGGATATATCATTTTTATTTGTCTATCCCGGCGGAGGCTGGGGCGAGCTGATAGTTTTTTTATATATATATTTACTTGCAGGTTCGTTGCTTAGCTTGCGGCACGGAAAGTAAGAAGTTTGATCCGTTCCTGGATTTATCACTGGAGCTACCTGAGGCCGGTCGCCATGATGCCCCAGTGTCCCTCAATGAGTGCTTAGCGAGTTTCGTACAGGTTAGTAGTCTTCATATTTTTCTTCTTCATTCTTTCGTCACCATCTTCCGGTTTACAAGAGTGGGCCATTCCTTGCGGATAGCAACAAATTCAAAGATGTGTTTCCAGGTGGAAGAGCTAGCGGACACGGAGCGGTACTACTGCAGCAACTGCAAGTGCAAGCAGAAATCCACCAAGCAGTTCTGGATCCGCCGTCTACCGAACGTACTCTGCCTACACCTCAAGAGATTCCGATGGCATAATTATTTTAGGTACTATTTTTTCTAATGATTTTGTGATAGGTTTTTTATGCAAAAATTATTTAAGTATTTATTTTTCGTCAATAACATAATGTAGCGATAGGCGATGATTACTAAATCTAATCGAATTAGTCGACTGTTCAGTTTAGTCAATAATAATCGAAATTAATCGATAACAATCGATGTTTGCCGATTATTATTCGAATAGACATGGTGAGGAACTACTATATCGACAATCGAATGCATAACAGTACAATTTTAGATTCAGCCGATTGTTTTTTTTCTTTTCTCTACAATCGCCCATACTACATTAATGCCTAACAGAACTTACAATGCAATTTTCTAATTTACTGACGCATATCGAGATAGCAGGTCGCTAGCTTACCACTTACTACTAATAATAAGTAAAAGATATGTGATCTTATCTCTATACGTCGGAAACGGGCCAAAAATGTATGAAATGGAAATGTATTATATACATGTAATACGCATACAAAAACTCCGGTCAGCAACAGACACATTCACATATGTCAAATCTTGTAAAAAGAATAGCGTAATTACAATAATAAGAAAAAAGAGAACAGTGTTTTCGAACATTTTTGAACAACAGACAAAATCTAGGTACCTCATAGATTTGCTGGTAATTTTATTAAAAACCTAACTATTTTGTGTAATGCTTGCCAGGACAAAAGTGGATACGAGCATATCGTTCCCGCTGCGCGCTTTGGACATGTCGCGCTTCGTGCCCGGCGCACCGCCGCGCGATCACCTCTACGACCTCGCCGCCGTCATCGTGCACCACGGCTCGGGGTGAGTACCTTACCATCCCCTAAAAAACGCCCTCCTTAACCTCACATCCCATAACTGCTGGCGTAGGCTCCCCTATGAATTGCCACTAACATCGGTTCCCTGCCGCCCTAATCCAGTGGACTCCCACATGACCAGATGGTCGGTCCATCTTATGGCAGGTGCACCTCACGCTCACGCTCGTTGTCATTTCTTTTGCACCCATCAGTTGTCCATTCTGTGATCAATGTGTCCAGCCCAAGTATCACTTTAGTTTTGCAATTATTTTGGACAATGTCTATTCTTGTAGTTCGAGTCTCGTAAAGACTGAGCATTGGCTTTTCCTTTATAGCCCTTTAGCCTTCGTATATGGTCACACCTCACGCTGTAGGTCGTCATTGCGTAAGGTTTTCATTGAACGTTTCTCATTTCCAGGGCTGGGTCAGGCCATTACACCGCGTTCGCGATCAACGAAGATCAGTGGTTCCACTTCAATGATCAAACAGTTCGGGCCAGCGACGCAGCAGCGGTAGCGTCCTGCAAGCCCTACATCCTCTTCTACATCAGACGTGAGCTAGCCCTACCCGCGTCCTGACGTCACTACCCGTCAACCAGTGAGGTAGAACCATAAACACGGTCGCCATTTTAATTTTGTTAAGTGTGGTGTCTCTTAAAAACTCTACCGTTGCTTCAAGAAAGAGGGAGAGAGAATGATACAAAAGTAAGTTCTGTTGTTATAATGTCACAATTTCAAATCTTCTCGACGTTAACCCATCAATGATTGTGTAACGATAATACGTCGCCATAAATGTATTTCGTTAAGTATCTTATATTTAAAAATATACTTCATTGTTCAATAAATAAGACCCTTTAAGAGGGATAAAATGTGAGAATGAATAAGGGGTCACGAGGTATCAATTCTTTCACAATTTTACTATTCATATAACAACTTCAAATATTTGAAAATAATTATAAAAATCACATTAAAAGTTATTCCAATAAGTTCTTGTGAAACTGACTTTATCCATTATTAATTGCGTTAATAATAATTAATTTTGATAAATGAAAATGTATGTTTGTCGTATAAGCGTTTCTAAACCCACTATCTGATTGTGACAATATTATGTTGAATTGTCACTTAGACGTAATACAAATATTTTCTTGTCTTTCTGCAATGCATGCCGAGTATTAGTACGAGATAAAGTCACTACACTTTGATATGAAGCATAAACACGAATTTATTTGAATTCCCTTCGTTTTGTATCAATTGTACTAATTCAATGACTTGCACATAAATAAATAATTTGGTCGGACATTAGTCTGACGTAATACGATGTGATTGTGCATCTCTGTGAACACATGCGAGCTACAAACGCATCGTAAAACGGCATCAATTACTATTTAGCTCTTAAGATTCGATATCTATTTTTTTGTCTTCGGTGTAAAATTTGCTCACCTGTCGCTGACAAGATCCATCTACACATCTACATATCCATATTTCAGATGGCGTTAAGTTTTGATAGCTATTTTTCATGATTAAGCAGTTTAACTACTATTTTATAACAACAACCTATTATTGGGTTATCGTTTGCTTCGTAACTGTCTCTACCCAACGCCTGTGAGAAGGCTTCAAGCGACAGAAGTCGCTTGGCGGTATGGCTCTCCTTGTTTGGTAACTTAAGAGTTCGGGTGAACCTACTACCGGAATTTGTTGCTCGTTCAGACTCAGGGAAGACGTGTATCAATTCAAGTATGTCCTACAAACGCGAACAATGCCATCCCCCAAACTTTAACATCGAACTAAAGGTTTCGTCAAACAGCGTGCGGCGACGCGACGCCGACGTAGTTGTAATATATGAGTTACCATAGAAGATGTCACTTCGTCGACATCTCGCGACGCGCCCAGCGCGACGGCTCTGAGTGTGAAATCTTCTATAGTAACTACATTCGTTGCAATTACGTCGGCGTCGCGTCGCCGTCCCGCCCCGGCCGCTGTGTGGGCAAACCTTTTTAGGCTTCTTGTTATTTAGTGGACCGATGACGTCACAGCAGATAAAAGAATATGTTATAATCGAGTAAGATTAAAAGTATAGTATACCTTCACCGCGCGCTGTATAAACAAGCGCGCATGAGGAGAGGTCATATGCAGGTAGGCGGAGGCGTCGTGTACCACGAGATTGTCATGTTTTTATGCACATGTAGTAGTGTCGATATTTGTTTATAAATTTCCATTATCTTAACTTCTTTTCTTTTACATCCTAATTGTTTTGTGTTCATGTAATGATGTTTTATGTGCTAATTTCTTGTGTTGTAAAAATATTTTGTTGGATAAGGAACAAACCAAATTATTGATGAGTTATATGTTTAGATAAAATATTTTCCTTTTTTCAGTTGATAACCTAAAAATGCAATGCATAATGATTATAATTCATTTATTTATCAATAATAATACAACTGATTACAGAATTTGTTTCAATTCAATGTTAATCAATTATTTACAACAGTTATGCAAATGTTAGTGCATAGATAATATTAAAAAACAATACACAATTAAACACTTAAATTCACATAGTCCTTCATACATTTGAATGCATTGTCTATGAACTTTGACTCGTTACAAATAATATTGATATCTTTGAACATTATATTTCCTTACGGCAAGCGAAGTCGAGCCATTACTTAGTCATTGATTGAAAAATTGAACTCTCATGACCATATAAAAATAATGGGGTATTCTTTTTTATTTGTAATATTAGCAGATTATTACATTTACTAATATTTCTTTTAACTATTTCACTAAGGTTAAGACATGGTTCACGACAACAGTCGAATGGCGGGGGATTCGAACCCTCGACCACACATTTCGCAGTCCGTACTCTTAACCATTGGGCCATTTCCGCTTTATGTAACGCAAGTAACGTTTTACGATATCTTGTTTAGTCCGATATGGTGAGCAAATTGCTAATATTTTTTTGCAATACTATCAACTTTTAACAATAAATAACAACTAGATTTTCTACATTAGTATTTTTACGAGTTTAGGTAGAAAATATAAATATTTTACATCAGCATTCCTGAGTTTGTTTGAGCTGGCCTCAATTTTGTATTATTTCTCTTGTAATAATTTTTTTCTGTAAGTAACTTAACACACTTTACATTCGCGAGATTCTATTAAAGGTTATATGTACGTAAGATCTTTTATGAACAACATATTTCATTACAATTTGAAACGAAGGTATATTAATCTCGCTTCATAATATTAAATGTATATAAGCAAAATATGAATTTAATGTTGCGTAGTATACAGTCGCCGCTAAATCTGACACTAAAATACTATGGTATACTATATTATAATACTCATAAAATAGTTGGCAGTGGTTAAATATTGTATTTGCATTTTGCTTTAGGTAAAAGTTAAAATTACAACGTAAATATATAGTCCTTAATTCAATTACAGTATAGTCCCACAAACTTATCTGGCCCGTTGACAGCATCGCCGTTATCGCGGTTAGTGCTGAAGAAAATTGGTTAAAATGTGAATGATTTTGATAAAAATGTCTCTCATTTAATAAAACGATACAGTCTAATATCTCAATCTAATTAATTTTGATTATTTACAAATTCATTCGACAGAAACGAGAAGATCTTGGAAAAAAGTAGTATACTTGTATTGACTTGACATTTCAAAATGGCTACTTTAGTTTCATTTTTTGGCCACCGGGACAGATAAAATTGTGGCGCTGTATGTTCTTAGAGCAATTGAAGTGCTACAAATAGACGCATTTAAAACTCAACACGAGTTTCCAGATTGAAAAATCTAAGGGACGTTAAATACATAGGGAAAATAAATTAAGTAATAGATTTAAAACTTTTGACAGTCTCTTATATAGCAGTAATGACCTTGTCTATGGTGAACAGTTTTTTTTACCTCGATAGACTGTTATATTGCTAAATTTATCCAGTGGTCTATATATGTTTAAAATATCAATGGAGGATATAGAATAAATAATTCATGTGACGTATATATAATATTTTTCTCTATGTCATGAAATATTTCCACGTTTACAAACATATTTTACATGGAGAGAATGCTGGCAAAGAACTTTGTGATAGTGTGAACATGTGTGTAAATAGAATGGTTTGACAATTTGATTGTGTCGTGATGTTTTTCTCTCTTTACAAAGTACCTTAATGGATGACAGGTTTATTTTTTTTTTTGTAAGTACTCCATTAACTGGAAATTTGTGATTGAATTTAATAAATTCACCAATATGATAACATTTGTGTTGTTTTATTTATTTATTTACACATTTTACAGCATTGAAAATATTTTATAATGTACTTAAACCATGATTTTTTATCTTCGTTTATATCTGATGGCAGTGAAAGATGCAGAGATGGCAGGCTTTCTGTAATTGGCAAGTATTGGGCCCACTGTACTGGTTTTAACAAAGTCATATTTTTATTTAGAAGTCTATCGCCCGCGCATCTTATGATGTTTTCAGGTTTTTCGTTCTTTTCATTGATGTCTTTTTCATCTATAGTTTCTTCATCTTTAGCTTCGTTTTCATGACCAATCCATCCGTCTCCGTTAAGATTTTCGAAGGGGTTAGTTATTTTGTTTAGTGATATGTTTTTTAATAAAATTTGTGGTTTTTTCAGATGTCTGATTTTATTGTGATCTCCTTTTTCATCTATCGTGATGTTATCCAGTAGATCACTATTAGTTTTACCTGATACTATTTCATTGTCCACAACGTCGTTTCCATTAGGTATTGTTGAATCTTCATCCATACCTAGTGGAAAATTATTTGTTTTCTGTTTATCTAATGCAATATGTTTTAATTCATAACATTTATTTTCTAAAATATCTTCGGCTAAATTAGGTGGAGTTTGAAGTTTTCTCCTACGTTCTCTCGGAGATAAAGCCATCCAATTAATAATGTTTTGCGAGGGAACAGTACAATGTAAAGTTGGGCTTGTTTGTTGTGTCAATCGATTGGTTGTGTAAAATTTTGGCACTATTGCTTTTGCTTTGATATGTGGGTTATTTGGAGTTGTGATATGCAAGGGCTCCGTTACTTCTGTGACCGGTGGCAATGTTGCCGCTACGTAAAAATTTAATCTTGGTATAAAAGATGGTATCGGTGTTGCTATTCTTTCTCTGTAATCAGTATTATTTCTAAAATTTTCCATAGACGAGGACGAAGTGCTGTCCTCTGTAGAAACGTTTTCTGACATATCATCTCCAGTTAGTAAATTTTTATTTTTAAACGAGTAAATCCATATAGTGCGTTTGTTATCAATATTTCTGTTATAAGTTGCTGTATCTGTTGAATACATATTACTTTTTTGATAATCATCTTCAAGTACTACGTCACCACATTGTATTATTTTCATACCCTCTTCAGTGCCTGATAAAGATTGATCGGAATCAACTAATTCATTGTTTATAATGGTAAAACAATTTAATGGATTATTTGGTAGCGTCCTTTCTGTTGTTACTTTATTACATAACGCGTTTTCATTAGTATTAGTATCCTCTGATTGAGTTAAATCAATATTTTCATATTTTAAGTAATCAATAGTTTTGTTAACCACTTCAGGACAAACCTTGTTTGTCATTCGTCGTCTTGCTCTAGCTCTCGTATTGATTTTGTATTGATATTCACTATGTGTTTGTAATCGATCATTATCTACATAACACCAGGCATGTTTCTGATCAAAATTAGAGCCAAATTCATCGGAATCCGAAGTATTAGAATTGTCTAATTCAATAATTTTTAAACTTGATTGCTGTTCAAAAGTCCTTTGATAAGGTAACATTGAGCTGGTGAAATCTGAAATATAAATTGTGTTTATTTACTTTTATTTCATTTGATTTCATTCATTTCCTTCGGCCCGAAGGATTGGCCTAAGGTATTAATGGTACACTGGTTGGTCCTACATTTAAAGACATGGGTAAGAAGTGAGTGACTGCTGGGATGATTAGGATTTGGAAGGTGAAAACATGTGCTGGCTTTACATAAACTGAGAAAAGGGCAGAGAGATAATGGAGCGAAGTGGAATCTTTGGACGGTGTGGCACAAGCAGGCCTCTCACGAGATGGATCGACGAAGGAAGCGACCGGTTCAACAATGTATTTCTATTGGACGAGAAACCTATACTTACAATTATCAATATTAGTGTTGCGATCCGTCTTTGGAATGTTAGTTTTCTTCATTTTATTTTGTTTATTGTAAACAATAATCTTATTACACATAGCATATTTTTATGCCTCAAACTGCATTACTCACATACCAATGACTGTTACTGTCATGTCATTTTGAAATAACTTTTTTATGTTTTAACAAAAAAGTTTATATTATAAATAAGTTTATAGTATTTTGTCACTTTAGCGTCAATGTAAACACGTGACATTACCTAAAGAAAAATCGTCCAACGCTTTCGAGTCTTCACTTTTCGACCGCTAATGGCATATCTGCTGTTATTTTGGGTATTATTTATATACGTCATTGCGTGCAGCTGTAATGCAATGCTTAGCGTGCAAATTCGGGTCGGGTAGTATTAACTCATATTTTATATGAAAATACTTGAGACCCGGTTGATCGACTATCTTATTGATATTCCGAGTCACATGTGTAAAATGTTAATTTGGTGTCAATCTTGTACAATCGATTGGCTTCGTGTTAAATTGCCTAGAATAAGCTGAATATGCTATTCGACGTGTGATAGTACTATTTGAAATCTTCGTATGTACAAAAAAAAATAGAAGTGTCTTATGGAGTGGACACACGGTTGGAACGGAGGTCCTTACGCTTTATCTTTGTTGACTTTGTATTAAGTAATGATTAAATAAAAAAAGGTATTTAAACGTTATAATTATAAATATATTTTTAAAATTGCCGGCAAACTGAATCGATTCAATACAGGTTTTAGTATCCTAGGTGATGTGTGTGTGATCGTTGGTGAAGTGGCTCAAAAATCTCTGCAAAAAAATGTCGGTTGTTGGTGGCGCTTTTCATTTTGTTTTTTTGTTACACTTTTTCTAGTCTAAGTCTAGTCGGTCTAGCCCCTCAGCCCGCAAACAAACGAATAACGTACGATAAAGACTCCGTTCAAAAATGTAAATAGGGATCTCTATTCATTTAAAAACAATTCTCCAATAAAGGCAACACTAGTAACGCTTCGTGAACTTTGATTCTATAAAGTAACAGATAGTGGGTATAAAAAAAATGGAAACAATTTGTTCGCTAAAAGGTCCGCACTAGTAGACACTAGCGACAGTGTTGGCGAAACAAAGTGTAAATGGATTGATTGCGCCAATTCGCAGTCACAAAGGGAAGCGAAATTGCATTAAAAGCGCGGCGCGGGCCATTTGCCGGAGCACTTACTCCATTAGACGCGTCCAAATAATGTTACCTAGCGTGACGTTTACTAAATGTATTGCAGCCAACACACCTTGTCTTGAAACTTTTATTTTTTAGCCATTATTTTTTTTTAACTAGTGAACTCCCCCGGATTTGCAAGGGTAGCAGCATTAATTATGACGCTACTAAACTTCACACTATCACCCGCTGGGCTGAAATGAAGATAGCCTGAAAATTTCATCATAATCCAGCTTTTGATGTCTATAGTCAGTTTACAAGCACACATCGATTTTTATACACATAGAATATGAGCAAGGCGTTAACCCTAAGATGAAAGAATGCGAAGGTGTTTTGACCCCTTTAATGAGCTATACTTAAACACATTTTCCTACTTTTATATTGTATGGTACTATCCCAGTATGCTTTAAGGCCAAGCGTTACGATGTTTCTTTCTACCCTCAAGTTATGACTGACAAAACTTTACTTACGAGTGCAAAGACTAACACATTAAATTTTAGCATTATCAGTATTCAGCTGTTTAAAACACTTATTTTGGGACAAAGTCAGTAGCAGAATCGTAAATCTATGATCTCGGCTATGATTGATATTTTATACCGCATTTCAAAGGTGTATTTTCACTCAAATGTGTAACTGAAAGAATTCTGTTTTTCTAAGATATCTTATACTCAGGCAACTAGTTATTAATAAGTCACTTGTGAATTGTTTCTTCTTTCGTTGAATCTGAGTTGACATATCATCACGTTGAAGGTGAGCCGCTTGCTCGTTTGCCACCTTTTTCAATAAACAAAAGGTATATTTATCTTACCACACCTTATATTTGAAGATTCATTAGTAAAAGTCACCCAACTATTTTTTGAAGTTTAAACTTCTTTAGCCGCGTTATAATATTTGGTGGGTGAAAATGTTATAAGTTCGCTTAAACAACATGCTCACCATGAAACATGCGTCATCAATATGCATGTTTGAATTTGGAACAGTTTCGACGAACTTTTGTTCATCTATTTTTCTTGTAATCAATTTTAAATTTAATTTTAAAGATACAAGGTTTATTTTGTTGATTATTTATTTAAACTATTGTCGTGCGTTTCCATCTCTTTTGAATTGTCACTTATGTCGGCAGTCCTCATGACTGCCTGTATTTTTTTATAATTCTACTACCATTTCATTATATCAGACAAAGTTTTGGCGCGTTGCACGTTGGCACAGCGCATGATATCAGAGCTTATATTAATTAGATCCCAGCTCCGGAGTGGCGGACGCTTCGCTAATTTGCAAATTACCAAGCGACAAAGCAGGCCCCTGTTCGCTCCATTTGCGACGCCATCACCTCTGTACTTCCACGTAATTTGTAGCCGATGATTCGATTACGACGCATTATGAACTAAACGCTCTTGTAATGTTACACCAATGGAAATTTATTTCCATTTATACACATTGATTTTCATATAGTCTCTCTAACTATTGCTTCGGTTTATTAAAAGTATGAATTAAGGAAGAGTGACAACTATTTAGCATTATCAGAACAAACAAGACACTAGTGTGAGGGTTGTAAAATTCATAATCTCTGCCGATCTCTCTACGTTCCAATATTAAAGTGTCTTTGACGTACAGTCTATTGTGATATGCTTGATAAATGCTGTTTAAGACCTTTAACCGAAGAGTATGTATGCGTACATGTATGGATGTAGCAGTGAAAGAGGTGAGCCAATCTCTGCTTTACGGATGCATATATTTATTTTATTTTTAGTTTTAAACTGTAGTATATGACAGGTAAGAACAAATGTTTTTTTGTTGTTGTTAATGTCTTAGTAAATTTAAAAAAAAGTCAAATCAAAAGGCGTCTGTTAAATTAATTCCAACAAACTTTACGATAAAACAAAAATGTTTTTATCATACAAACTGACTATTAACTCGTGTACGGATGGAACGAATGTATTTTTGTCTATCAAAATATTTTTAATTGGTTTTAGAGTTGGAAAATACTGTAGGGTATGATTAGCCGGGCACAAGATGTATATTTGCTTAATGGAAGTGTTGGAGATAAAAGCCTACACTATCGGCGGATCTCGAGGCTAATTAGAGGGGCGAGGGAGCCAAGCCGAGTCTCTTTCTTTACATGCCACTTAAAGTTATACTGCCTTCTCACTTACTTTACTTATTATCTAAGTGTGAAGAATCGCATATAGTATGCACTTATTGATTTAATATGGTAATTTGAAATTTTAAGATGGATTTAATCATACCAGTAAACCAGTAGTGTAGGCAGAACTTAATCCTTTCTATTTCAAACGGTTCGCGAAAACAAGATAAGTCCCGCGGTTTCACCCGCCGTGCAATTTAATTTAATTTACATTAAAGACACATTTAAACAAATATGCGATCCTTGAAAAGTATGTTATGCGTGAATTGTGAATAATAGGATTAAAAATAGCGTTATTAGAGAAAAGTGTGGCTTAAAAGTGGATGTTGTGACTAGAATTGAGAAAGGTATGCTTCGGTGGTTCGGGCATGTTGAAAGGATGAATGAAGAGAGAATAACGAAACAAATTTATGTTGCAAAAGTGAGTGGCAGTATTGGTAGGGGATGCTCTAGGAGAACATATATCGATCAGATTAATGGTTTATTAAAAAAGGATGCTATGAGATTATATGAATGTATGAGATATGAATGTAGAAGAAGCAAGAGAGGTGTGCCAAGATACCGCCAAATGGAAATCCATGATCTCTACCTACCTCTCTGTGTTACGGGGGTG
>JWHW01036689.1:141643-157598 GCA_000931545.1 Papilio glaucus | reverse complement strand
CCAGGCGTGCGGTGTTCACTTCATTTTGATTTATTATTTTATTTAAATATTCATAAATAAGCCGAGAAAATACAAATAGGAGAGAAATTACAATGGTAAATGTTTCATCTCAGTTTCAACTGTAAGTCAAGAATGACTTATTAATTTTCAGTTAGACTTGCAAAGCGTTGACATTCCGTCACGATTGTCATATGTGTGTATATCTACACATATTGTTTTAACAAAGTTTCCTTTTAATTTATTAATTTTATGAAAATAATAATCTCGTATGCATGCTTCTATGAACGAAAAACTATTGGTGACTATTTTCAGGTTGTTAGGATACAATCTTACCTATTACTAGCGTATGTTGGTATTAATCTGATAATATATCTTGTCTAGAGCCATTTTAGTGGTCATTTCAATTAAATGTCAAAGTCCAAGAATTGAAATAGTCTTTGATATACTTAACACACGCATACAGGTCGACGCCGGTAAACCTTCCAAAAGATGGACCAAGGTTGCTGGAGTCAACCGGATGAGGGGGAGGTGACCGATCTTTGTGGCGATTTATATGGGAAGCCTACGACCAGCAGTGGACGACTGTCGCCTGAAATGACGACGACACGTCACATTTGGTTCACGATTTTCTTCTTTTATACTTGTATAAAAACGAAACTGACTGATAAATCAACGCACAACCCAAACTACTTGGCCTAGAGAATTGACATTTTTTGCACGGAGATTTCATTTATGACGTAGTAAGAAGATTTTTATATTCATTCCCTGAAAGTCTAAAGTAGGGGATGAAAGTTTGTATGGTGAAATAATATTAGTCCAAAGTAAGTTGACGTCACATGTATATGATCAATCATATTAAATAGGGTTCAGCTTAGCCTGGTCGGTTAAATTAAATTGCATTGCTTGTGCATTTATATAAAGTTGAACTTTACGCCTATGGTGGTCTTCACAAGTGATCACAACTGAGGTACATTGTAATGGTACAGAAATGAGTTGGATAGTATCTCGTGGGCTGTTGAGAGGTCAAATTTGATGGTCCGGGGTTGTCGAGCTAAGAGAATGTAAAGCAAACAGCGTGTGCGAGGGCACACAAACAGATGATCGGACAAATAAGGTTTGAGTTCGAAGATACGATGACTCGGAAACGAGATGAACCTTGCACTTGAATCATCGCTACGGTGACCATAATATTAGGCCGGAATGTAGGTATAATTTATTACACAATTAATTAATCCTACTAATATTATAAATGCGAAAGTTTGTAAGTATGGATGTATTTGTATATGGAGCCAGAGAGATAAAAGGAAGCCTACCCCTCTGGGTTACGGGCGTGAAGGGCATATTATATATTAATTTAGAAATATGCATTTTAAACAATAATATATATATACATTTGTAAATTCCCGAGGAGGGATGGAGTCAGTCCTCTACATAAGTGGGAAAAGGATACGCAGGTGATGATATTAGTAAAATTTGCACATGTACATATTTTATTGTCTCAAAAAGTCTTGAAATTATCTTTTAATATGGTAAACATATTCTACGGTCAAGTGGTTAAAATACGTCAAGTTTGATCACAGTTATGGTCAACAAGAAGGAGAATTATTTAATAAAGAACTACAAAGAAGGAAAAATGCACTAAATATATTTTTATTTAAGAAATAAAAGAATGGGAATAAAAAAAAATACAACAAATCCCTGTGAACTAATATGAGTATATAATGATGATGAACTACATTTCACATAATAACACAAATATTTCGAGACACCGTTAACATATACATTAATTGCCTTCCCCTGAAAGTGCAACTATTTACGGAAAATTCTTTTAAAGTCTTTCAGGCGAATAAGTATTTGCTTCGTCATCTGCACAATATTTAGTCCCGATATGTGAGATACTACACGAATTTCATAAAAGTATTAAGAAGATTTTTTTGAACAATGTCAAAAAAATTTATGAGAAAATAATTTCAGATGCAACTAAGTATTTACAAAATCAGGTCTTTCACTGAAGTTGACTTTGCAAATACCATTACATTTCCCCAATCAATTTATGAGATGAATATAGTGTGTGTATGATAGAATCATTTCTTGTCTCATCTTTTTGTGACCATGAAACCATTTACAATTTTCCATTTCTATTATTTTGTTTTTAACCCTATCGGCGATTTATTCCGAGCATTCAACAGGCTTAAAATATAAGTGTAATTATAGAAAACATTCCTTTTACTTAGACGTGATTGGCATAGGTCGAATGAAAATTGCAGCTAGTTTATACTTGACTGACATCAAAACCCCGAAATCACCATTAAAAAGTTTTCTTGCATACATAATATAGTTATATAAATATATAATTACATATATAATCATATAAATTTCTTGCATACATTACTAATATTGTAATAGAATGTATGTTTCTATTTTCTGTTTCCATAAGTAAATGTTTTATTTATCCACTTTGTTAAATCCACTGTTGATGTATAAATTTTCATAGAATCGATTGGATATAATAAGTACGGGCTATCATAATGCGGGTATAGTCGGGCTGTTTGCGTTGTATAAGAGTTGTAACCCGAGAGGGCTCCTGCCGTGTTGTCATTGCTCTTCCACGCTCTCCGCGGGGGAATCACTTGCTATCGAGCGAAGAGGACATTACGTGTACCTAGAAATGTCACGATTGACAGTTCACAGTGCTGTAGTAGTATCCAGTTTCATGTATGGAATTGAGAGTTGAGTTTGATAGGAAAAGCATGTTAGTAAAATAAGCAACAGTTAATTTTAAAAATCAAAAACACCGAATGACTCAAATGACACCTGACTCTTTAAAACAAGCCGTTAGGGCTTAAGGAGGGCACAATGGAATGGAAATACATACATTAAATACATACATACGTACGTAACTGCGAAAGACATTACCCTTCTGTCAGTAACGCAATTAATGCCGAATAAATATGGCTTGTGAACAATAATATAAATAACATTGTATCGGAAAAGTTAGGCTTAAAAGGGAACGTTGTAGCTAATATTGAGAAATACGTGATTCGGTGGTATTAAAACGGAGAATGACGTAAAAAACGGGACAAGGCAAATACGTAAATATGATATGGTCGAGAGAGCAGAACCCATTATCAGTATTGTGTGTTTGAAAAATTACAAAGAAAACTAAAGTCTATCGCAGGTCATTCACACAGTCAGTCACTTTTGATTGACCAAGGTTTGATTGTTGATAGTAAGTCAGAAGAAAACGATGAAAATTATTATCATTAATTCACTTTGAGGAAATTATTAAGGAGGAATGTAATAAATGACCAAATAGCTCGTAAGCTCCTAGCCGACGCGCACTGAAGATGTTTGGGCGAGTCCCGCGTATTTATTTACACATGTTGGCCGATGTGTTTCTAATGAGCTCCTCTGTTTCGTCCAACGATAAATAAATGCACTGTTATATCAACTACCAGTCTTTGTGCGCTGTGAGCACAGCCCCGTAATACCGATTGTGCTGGAATGTTCAAATATTTGGTCAAAACTTTCGTCCATTAATGAGCTACCGATATCGTACACGGCAGAGTTTTTTGAACTTTGTTTACGTAATGAGCGAACGTGGAATAATCGTAAGGCAACATCGAATGTTTGCCGTGTTTGTCGTATATTATTTGTTGTGACGTAGCCGGTGGATCGATTTACCTGGATTTTTATTGGAATTCACCTACAACAACATCTCTGGGAAAGCAAACATTCAATACGAATGCGTAGCAACGGCGCTGTTCGCGTAACTCAATCGAATAGATCAACAAATATTTGAGTGACATATTGATTTATTTTCTCGACTTGTATTAGTAAGCATAGCCTTAATGAGCAAAAGTATTTGTTTTCTATGTAAATTTGATATTTTTTTAAAGTTGTATTGCGTGTTATTTAATAAAAATCATTCAATTGATTGTTCATTTGCATGCTCTTCTACTGTTTTGGGCAAGCTGTTTAAATAGATACAGTGTGCTACGGTTGAAAATAAGCATAGAAACTATAGCGCGTTAGGATTTGAAATGGGTCCCGCTCTTTAAAATTTTGCGCTGGAAAGTAACCTAATAATGTAAACAAATATAACAAAATACCAGTTATCATTTAATGAGTCAACTAATTTAGGACACCATTGGTCATTTGTCGTCTTGTCCAATAAAAAAGGACTGTCGACAGAAGTGAAAAAAATAAAGCAAAGAAATGGTCATATTTTTATCGATATTCAATTTAATTGACAATAAAACAACTTCTTGACAATTTGTTATTGTTAAGTCATACATTACCATGGCAACTTTTTGACATTTATCTGTACTACTAAATTATTATTAAACGCTAAATCAAGTTACAAAAATTTCCCAACGAGGAACGTAAGAAACGAATGCGCGAAGCCGCGGAAAACTGCTACTGTAAAAAAAATATACGTCTTAACATTCGAAGAATGAATAGAAAACCACAGAGAATTGACAAAAATGTCTTACTGTAGTCATTGACACGTTACATATCGATTGGAGGTGGGACAGAAAAAACTTTCATAACCGAAATTATAGCAACACTATAACCTTTAAATAAAGTATGTCTCAATATTCATCCGTACAAAATATTCCAAACATACATCGTCATCTAAACAAATATGTCCTTTCAAAATAATCTTTGGTGGACAGTCGCTTGGAGTTTTCGTCCATTGTCCCCGGGATAAGTCAACACTCCAGAACACTCCCCTTCCCCGAACCACCTTTGTGCCGTCTACATTTCAAAACTTCACGCTACCATCGACCTTTGTAACAGATACAACAAATGCCTGTCACATATTGTTTTTTTCTTATTTCGTTGGTTTTATCTGTTTTGTTATTGTCGTCTGTAAATGAACAGAGAAAAGATCAAAAAATGAAATATGGAAAAAATCGTTTTACTCAATTCATTCATTCGATTCGTTAATGAGAGGTTAAAAAGGGTGTAAAAAACTATGTTATGTAAATATATATTTACATACTTGTATGTATTTAGTTATGTAAATTAGTAAATCAAATAGATGACGGACCTCGCAAGGTTGCCAAGTTCAATTTTCTCAAAAAGCGTGGTGCTTTTTCCCGCTCAGTTTTTTTTTATAAACTAGCGATTGTTGCGGGGAGCGAGGAGAGGTACAGATGGATTGCCAGCATTTATTCAGGAAAGAAGACTACTCTCCGTAAATGGGAAGAGAATGAGGCCTACGACACCTCACTCATCAGCGGAAACGCTGTAGTATAAATTTCACCGACCGATTGTGTTATAAGCAATGTTATAATCTTACAGAAAATTGTGAATCGAAACGAATCATTCACAATTTGACGTATTATATTACGACAGTTTATAAACTGTCGAAGTCAAATTGTAAACTGTTATTTTGCTTTCACTTTTACCTTGAACTTTAAGTTAGCATGGAAGATAATTATAGGTTAGGTTGAACATGATACTTACATGTAACAATAATATCTTAAAAAAATGTTATACAAACGAAAAAAAAGGTTCTTTGCGTTTGACATGATACATCAAATTGTGAATGATTCGTTCAGTTCACATTTTGCCGTAACTTTACAATTTGCCTAGTGAGATCAAGAACGGACGAAGTTCATTCAGGTCGGTGACATGAATACCTAAACTTCACGTCTGCAGTCAAGTCGTGGAGCCCGGTCGTGCAAAATTTGTTGTAAATATATAGGTATGTATATTATTAATGAGATAAGATTGATACAAACATAACATCCTGTCTGTTATTAGAATGATATCGATCGATGTACTCGTGTAGAGATCGAGTTTGTTTTAAAAAATAACAATACATTTACATCTCGTGGTTATTTAGTAAGGAATAGTTTTTCTTCTCAACACTCGGTGGTCCGTTGTTATATAAACACTTATCAAATGCAATCAGTGAGGACGGGTGGGCGGCTATGTTACAGTTTATTTGAATTGTTATTAGTGAATTTTATCATCCAGACAGAGATAATGTGCATAAATATCTATACTTCCATCTTCAATCCTAATAAATGTTCCTTATTAGGTATAATGATAATATAATGACGATATATGTATACCCACATATACATATATCTTTTTATCATTCTTTATTTTTGCTACTAGCGACCCGTCCCTGCTTTGCATGGGTAGTTTCTCCATATAAACATGGTGCAAGGGGATGACCCTTCTTAACGTGATGATTTAATTCTGAGTATAAACACTGTCCGGTACAACTGTACCGTGGATTTCGTAGCGTTAGCAGAAACGCCAAACGACAGTGTGCCACAAACAACGTATCAAGTACAAATGGATTGTTGTGCATTTGTAAATGTAGATTGGTAATATTAGATTAATTTGTATTTATATTTCCAGTTAAAATATCGATCAGTTTGTTGTCATCGATGTCTAAAGAATATTAGAAGTACTCGTAGCCGTCGCGAGCGAGTAACGAAAGAAGTTTACCTGTAATATTTTATCATATACTGGATTCAAAGAGAGAGCAAACGAGAAAGCGGTTTGCCTAATATTCATTGAACGCCGGACAAAGGATATACGCGAAAAATAATCTTTTCATCCATTGCCTTCCCTATCAAATCCTCTTTCCCTCCCACCTCTCCCTTATTAGAAAATGATGGGAAGGGGTAAATTTCTAGATTTAATCCTCTGACACCTCCCATCAGACAAAACGCAGAATACTTCTACTTCACGCCTGTTTTCTGTGGTCGTGTTATTTTACCGGTCCAGCCGGCACATTCATTGTTGCGGGCTCTAACACTATATCTACTGATGCGCACAATACAATGTAAATGTACTACCCTAATATTGCCGCTGCTAGCTGTCTCTATCGGTGTCCAGTCCAAGTTTTAGGAAAAAATCGCATCACGTGCATCACGTACATACACATTTCGGCGATAATTTATTTTAAAATTGGGCTTCAATACCCGCGTCCTGGTATGGGGTTTAAAAAATCTACGATCCTTTTTGCCTAAAGATCACAACGGCAATGCGACGCTTCAGAGTACTTTTCGAATTCCTCAATACTTAGCACCGTTTTGCACGTGTGAAAAGTAAATTATTATTACCATTTGACCTCCATACAAAATTTGTTACCTGCCTATTTTTTAATAATTTGTACGATATTTATTGGTGGAATCAAATTTCATTACTCTTCATTGTTTTTGTTTGATTGTGAAATCAGATGTTATGACTTGTGACGCATCTGTTATCGTATTTCTTTTGCAAGCGAAGCTGTTGTAAGCAATGTTAACATGTTTTTATACTAAAACATTATTTTTTATTGATGTAGCATTTTAATTCATTGACTGTTGTTTGTATGTATTTTGATGCTTTGTATTTTAATACTCGTTGCAAACTTAAACCCGTTAATATATTACAATTTAAAATGAAACATATTTTTGAGGCAATCTTTAAAAGTTTAATTTTAAATGTAATTCTGTGAAACTAATTTTTAATTATATCTCTAAAGTGTTAATTTGACATACTAGTACAAAATTAGATCCTGAGATAACTTTGGTAATGCCAAGATAGAATTGTTTTAAATCCGATAGATTAAAAAAAACACAGGCAGTCATAAGGACTGCCGACACAAGTGAAAACTCAAAACACGTGGGAAGATGCGACATTAGTTCAAAAATAAAATGCATGATCAACAAAAATAAACCCTTGATTTTAATTGAATACAAGAAAAATAAATGGAAAAAAGTTTGACGAAACTGTTCCAAATTCAATGTTGCTGACGCGTCTTGATGTTGATGTTAAGTTGATGTTGAACATGTTGTTCGCGAGAACCTATAAGATTTTCCCCTATCAAATATTGTCAAACACGGCTTAAGAAGTTTTCACTTCAATAATATTCAATATTGCAATTGTACGCCCGCAGTTCAAAAAACCACTTGCGGTGACAGAATCTGGACAAATCGAAAGCCATCGAGTACATTATTAGGGTGTTATTACCCTTTTAATAGTCGAGGATGTCAAAACAATTTGTCGATTAGGGCTGCTACACATCGTACGGACGTGCACAGCCCTCGCAGTCACAATTAAATGTGCACAGGCCACTAGCTTTGAATGCGACTCACGCTTGACGGCGCATTGGGTCATATTTGACAAGTTACATTTTCTGGGAGCCCGCGACGTACGCCATATTGTTCTGGATTCGGTGAATCGAAAATGTACCCCGCGATTTGTATTGTTAAATGTTTCAATACAACTGTGTTAGTATTTTGTCGAATAAGTTTAATTTTAAATAGTGATTTTCTTAGTTGGTTCCCATGTCTGTTAACACTAACGAGGTAGTTCATCAGAGGTTCATTGGAAGTGACGTGGGGATCGGTAAAAGTATACACTTATAAGTCTCAAGTGTATCTATTACTCAATCACCATATACGAGCATGTATGCGCAGATGTATGAATGTACATAGAAGAAGCGAGAGAGGTGTGCCAGCATCGTGCCAAATGGAAATCCCTGATCTCTGCCTACCCCTCTGTGTAACGAGCGTGAGCGGATATTTATTTATAATTTTGTTTATATTAAGTTAAAAAAATAATATCGCGAATATCGTATATACTCGTGTATATATGATATTCTATGAGATAAATGAACAAGCGACTCGTCCTAGCTTCGCTCGGGTAGTTTCTCCGTACAAACTTTCATCCACTAGAACCTTTAGGAGATGAATTTAGAAAAATACCTTTTTAGTACTCGCGTACGTTAAAAAAATCTTCATACAAAAATTCAAGTCCAGTTGGGTTGTGCTTTGATATATCTTCTTTTGTATTTGTATTTTTCTGTTATATACTTGTATAGAGTACATAAAAATAATTTTAAATATAAAAATAAACATGTAAAGCACGTATTATATTATGTAGTCGCACCTTTTATTGCCAAAACAAACACATTTACGTTGGCCGTATCGTGTGCACTATTTCCTCGAACATGGTCGTGAAGTGCGAATCTATGGGCGGTCTCCCACTTGAACCTGTTTGTTTTGCTGGTGTTTGACTGGCACAGGACGGTGTGGCCCCTTTCTTGTTGACGAGTGTTGACCGACTATATTGCGTCAATGTACCTTCACTATTACGATATTATGTTACCGTTGACTCATTTTGTGTTCGGCAGCAGTGAAACCAGATAAAGTCGTATGAAATTTATAAAAAAAGATATTGCGGAGTAAAACCATCCTGCGCACGCTCTCTAGAACGTATCGTGAAAACGCCAGGAACCAACTGTCTTGTAATCTGGCTAATTTTAAATGCTTATCACTAATCAACTTCCAGCCCGTCACTATACCGAATCTAAGGCAGTGTCAATATGAATTATTACATTAAGGTTAGATAAGGAGTAAAGGCTTATGGTTGCTTCATTCATTTATTTATTTAAGGAGACGAACAGAAACAAAGGTAGATAGTGTACACAAAATATAAGAATAAATTCTAATGTTACCGACTGATTGTCTCACTCGAACAATTACGATTAAATATATTCGTTTTATCAGCATTAAGATTGAACTGAGGACTTAAAAATATTACACTAAAAGAAAGAAAAAAGTAATAGTAAGGTAAGTAGGAAGGAATACAGATCAAAACTACTAAAAAAAACTAAACTAAAATACAAAATTATTAACATACGAAACAGAAGGGAACAGCAGAGAAGTTTCTTATTTACAAAAACATTTAATTAAATTGGCTTTATAGGTAGAGCTGGAGTTTAAGAAGAAATCTGTAATTTTTTTTACATAGTTTTTTTCATAGACAAAAATTTACGATGAAAGAGTCTTGTGTTGTGTTTACTTTTGTTCATTGTGCAGTGCTATTGGGGCATAAATGTCGTGTGAGCTTATAATATTTTTCAAGAAGAGTTCGTTAAAAATTAAAACATTAAAACGCTGTCGATTGCCGATTCGATGATTTGTTATAAAAATACTCAGTTAACGAACGCGCCGGGAGTCGCCCGGGGCGCGAGTCTATTCAGATCGCTCCCTGATTTCGCCACATTAACACCTATTACCATTTCGCCCTTTATACTTGCTCACATCGCAAAATACTACACTTTCCTTTTCAATGTTTATTGTTGCCGTTTGTTTCGGTGCAAACCATTCGACAATAGCTTTTCAAGCGCTTAAAAAAGCGGTAATTTGCCACGTTCATTGTTGTACCGTCGACATTGGTAATTGGATGCGTTTAGATTGGAGGGCGACGTTTTATCTGCGGACCCGAGGAGGCCCGGTCAGCCTCACACCTCACTGAACGCCTAATGGACTCTTTTATCCTGTTTTCTTTGTGCGTCAAGCGAACATTTTACTCAAGGAAATGTGCCGATAAACACTTTTTATGGTTATAATTTTGTAATAATGGCTTTGAAATTATAATCTACTAGGAGATGCAACTTTCTGCAATAATTAACCACGACGACGTAACATTTTTGTGTCTTTCTAAAATTAACTTTCATAATGAAAAGTGTTTAAAAATAAATACAATTGTTTACAGTTTAAATTGAGAATGTTCTACATTAACAATCGACAATTCTAAATAATTTGAATAGCTTGCAAGCGGGAAAACAGCAAGCGTCGGCTCGACTAATCGAATAAGCTCATTGGAAGTGACGTGGGGGTCGGTAAACGCATGTAAATGCTGTCTAATGGACCCCACAGACTCGCCGGCCGCCCGCTGCCAAACGCCGCGACTAACGACTGCGTGTGCACTCCGCATTACAATTGTCTCGAATTAATTCAAATACAGATGTAAAGGTGTTTTACACACGAATGCTGTAATGACGTAGTGGAACACACTTCAATGCGGATTCACTGCTATTGCGTGTTATTTTAAGCAAACGTAATGTGTTTAGTTTTTATTTATTTAAGGACTAAAAGTAGTACACAGTTGTCTCATTATTATACTTTCGATAATCGGAACGTATCAATGAACCTCTTATCGTGATCGTTAGAGTAAATATTTATTTATTTGTCTTGTACGGTATGTTACTTCCCGATCAAGCCGGCCCATTCGTGTATAATGTACGATCGCAGGCTTTCCGACTGTAAAATTTAAAAAAAATATTAAATTATTAAAAAAAATATAAATTTGAAAAAGAAATGCACTTATTCCACATTATAAGTAAATATAATGGAAAAAAGGTGACTGACAAACTTTCATACAAAACATAATTTCAATGATAATATCTATAGATAATCCCGGCTTAAACTTGTTCTGTTTTTGTGGCCATGTCTGTTCTTGAAATACCCAGGAAGTTGACGCATTGGGCCCTTCCTTCGCACTGCGGACTTACAACCTGTTAGTAATCGACAGATTATCACTAATGCCTTTGTTGTCCTGGTAACCCCTGATAAGGAATCAGATATTTGGATAACTAAGTAACGCGTATTGCTGATAACTTGGCAATGTTAAAGGATGTGAGTAACTTGACAGCTTAGAAAGTTTCATTCCTCAACTTGAGTTAATAATAAAGTACAAAAAGGGTAAATAAATGTCATAAAGACGTCATTAGAGTTGAGATGAATGATGAGATGGGTAAAACCTTGCCAAGTATTGCCAATATGTTAACATTAAATAATAAAAATCCCACAACATTAATATCATTACCATAGTAAGGTGTAACAATTATTAAGTAGGGGACTGGTGTCTGTATCTCTATACTAGGGATAACCCTGTGTTATGGATCACCAGGCCCTCGCCTCGCGAACATAAAATATGTTTACTGTGTTACTCTACTTTACCGATTTCATCAACATACTTTTCCCAAGGCGTCTGGTCGCCATAAGCTTCCATTTTTTTCTCTCTTAAGCCCCTCGATATTACTATCACCGAAATCAATTAATGCCTACTTTATACAAGTAGCTAGAGATTAATTTGAAAATTCATTGATATTACAATACACTATTTTTTTTGTATCGAATGTATTACATAAAAAGGTATGGAGTCCTTTATATCATATTTAAAGATTAAAGACATATATTTGTATGTACAACGCTATCTTTTAATTAAAACACTCGAAACGCAAGTATCGGAATATATTTAAACTTTTTGCCTTTATTGTGTAATCAATTTGCTGATTGATTACACAATGAACACAATAATTTTGTTTCTTTTGTGTAATGTAATGATAACGTGGATTTCTGTTTACCAGGTGCAGGCGGATTTACGGATTTGTATGCATCTTATCTCAAAAGTGAACAATGCTTTTGAATTTTATGTAAGCGGAAATGTTTACAATTTCGTTGCCAACCTATGACATCATTCTGGTTTAAAGTTAAAGAAAAATACAAAATAGATTTTTAACTCTTTATTTAAATAAGTTCTTTATTTAAGTTTTTCCCCATAAACTGACAATTGTAGTGGTTAATAAGTGGTAAGAGTGTCACGTTGTACGCAAGCGAAGCCTGGGTTTGATGTGTATTTTTGAATATTGATTTAATTTATAACGTCTGTAAAATATCCGGCTGTTTCTTAAAGTGCGTGAAATATTGTAATTACAAAAATTGCCATCTATTTAAATTACGGAAATTAAATTATACATAATTGATATAATTTACTAAACATAGCGTGATCTTGAATTATTATGTATACACCAGTATACATCATAATTCAACTACATCATCCGATCAAAAATACCAGTTTTAAAAACCTCCATTATGTTGTTAGGATTAAATTGATTCCGTACACATTCTATTCATTGGAATTTTTTTATTTTCTAATGTCTTTTATTAATATTTAATTCAATGCGTAATTTTAAATATTATGAGTACGTAACTTTTGGTATGCACCGTTTTAGTTTAATTCAGGCCACCTAAACACGTAAGTAAATAACTTACGTGTTTAGGTGGCCTGGACAATAACAACGACCATCATTCAACAGTGGTTGGACCGCAACAACATCTTTTGCACGCATGAGCCGACTCGACCGGTGAAATACCACGACCTCACAGAAGACAGGCGTTAAGTAGAAGTATTTTGTGCTTCTGCGTTTCGTCAGATAAGTGAAGTGCAGGAGGCCCGGTGTCAGTCCTCTTCCTCTTCCCATCGTTTCCTACAAAAGATTGGAAGGGAAGGGGGAGGGTTGGACAGGGGGGGAGTATGAATAGGAGAAGGAAATATCCTTTTTCTTGTTCCTCCTCTGCTTGTTGCGGATGCCTATGGGTAGCGGTTCACTTAACATGAGGTGAACCGCATCATCGTTTTCCACTTTCTTCCATAAAAAAAAATCACATCCGTAACCCGGAGGGATAAGCAGAGATTATGGGTTTCCATTAGTCCTGGCACATCTCTCTCGGTGTCACCAATCCGGTTGGTATAACTTCGTCCCCTACCAATGTTTTGCAATTCTCACTTACGCAACATAAATTATCTTCTTCGATTTTCCTTCATTCGACCTAGGGATGTTATGGATATAATATTTCGGATTACGAAAAGATTCGGATACGGATATAGGAATAAATATCGGATTAGGATACAGATATGAAATTATTTCGGTTTAAAAAAAAAGTAAAATACAAATAAGTAATAATTTGACTTTATTTCTAGGTTATCATTTGATACGATTATCACATTCCTAATTATTAGTATATCCACTCATTTTAAGTGTTATCTATGTAAAAAATTAACAAAAAAACAACATAACATGCCTCATCAAAACTACGCCCCTATCCGAAATGATCCGAAACATTAATCATTTTATTTCGGATTTGGATATTTTTTAATTTCAGATATCTGATAATTTTAGATCCGGATATAAAGCTCCATAACATCCCTGTTCATTTTTTCAACATAACCTAATCACCAAATTATATTCACATTGAAGTATCATTTAGTCCTTTCAAATCATACGTTGACGAATTCTTTTCTACTTAAATATGTTATTAAACACTTTCCTTGAAAGAAGTATTTCTCATACATGTAATCCTGAAAAGAATGTTTATAAATCGCACGATTACACTTCTTAGTACAACATTAACTTGACGGATCGCCATGTTAATTACTTGAAGAGAACAATAGCAACTTGCGTGGGAAAGTAAAATACACATTGTTAGTATATTATTGTTTTTAATCTAAACAAAGTTAAGTAGATTATCTTTACAAAAGGAGAAGATAAGTATTGAAAAGGTAAAAGTTCATTCTTTAGGCTTTAATTCTTTTTTCTTGACATATATGGTTCCGCTTTCTGTAAGGTTCGTTTTGTGTTAGCGAAAATCTTTATTCTTTCGTTGCCAATTTAACATCATAGTTTCAAATTTAAGTTTAACTTTAATTTAATAAACTATTGTAAATTACAATCAAATTGATTTTGTTTTATACGTCTAATGTTTTAACGTAATTGCTTGTTACTCAAGGTTCACAATGTGATATATAGTTTACAGTATTGTTACATAAAAAATAATGTCATTAACAAAAGAATTTGATGCGTTAAAACTCAGATTGCTTTTGGCAACAAAAAGTACTCTGGCAACTTCTAGGTCGTATAAAATTAAATGATCTATCTGTAAGTACCTATTTATAGTAGTACCTTATACTAACCGTGACTGACGAGCATGTATGCGTATGAATGTAGTAGGTATGCCAGGACAGTGACAGGAAATCCGTAATCTCTGCCTAAACCACTGAGTAAGGGGCATAAGTGTATATTATAAAATTATAAAAAGGAAAGATTTATTTCTAATGGGTATGTCGATTTTGAAGTTCCGTTCAAACTCTAACGTAATAATTGGGCAAGAGAAATTCTACCAAGAGGTTGCGATATACATAGCACAATAAATGAAAGTTTCAAGTATCAATCTTGGTAGTTTATAATCAAGTAAAGTGTGTTTGTTTAAAGTTATATAAAAATGATTAAATTTGTAATAATTAAATTGTAGGTTTTAAAGTATTTCTTAATTATCAAATTAAAATTGATGTTCTTTTTCATAGAATGATTTCGTATAAACAATGTGCTCTAAGATTTATAAAAGTAACGATGCGTATGAATCACAAAGATCATCCCTTAACGTCATTATAATTCGTTTAATTAATAAACGCGGATTTAATATTTATTAGACTCAATATACTTTTGTATGTTCATAACTTAACATATTGTAAGCTATTCAAACATTATTATAAATAAGATTGCTAACTTTGTTCAGGCAGTATTTTTTGTAATTTAATATTAGATCATATAAGAATGTTACAAATTTTTATCAATATAATGCTCTGTTTGATAGTTTTGATTATAAATTACATTAGAATTAGTTGTTAGTTTTATTTAATATTTTCTTAGGGTGTTTAATAATAAAAGATTGCTTTGATTTGTTATACTTTCTATTTATTCGGAGATTTCATATAGTTGTTGTATTATAATATTTAATTCAATGCTCCTCTAGTTAATAAACAACATTATGTTTAATTATTATAACAACAATAAGTAGACACCTTTCACGATATTTACAAGTAGCACTAGGAATAATATCTACAGTCACTTGGTCGTTTTCAGACTTCGTTAATTAATAAGTCCAATTAAGTAGACAATGATCACCAGTTTAAGTAAACAGATAGAAATGTATAAAGTATATATACTTTACATTAACATCGATTTATAAAGTCATAGCGAAGAAGTAAACTTTCACAAGAACACATGATATTCATTACTTTATTTCACTTGTAAAAGATTTCAACGCGCTCAGATTTAAAATACTTTATTCGTAGATAGAAGTAAACGGCGGGTAAACTGAATACAAGTGTCACCGGGGAATAATACTGAATATTCACATAATGTACAACGCTTCAGCGTAACATTCCAACATCACAGTTTAAGTATCAGGCGGACGGTGCTGATCCACCGGGCTGATTGAGCCCTGTGGCGTGGGAACCGCTAGCGTGTGTGGAGCCGCGTGGCGACGAAGCTGATGCAAAAGTGCAGGGTCTAAAGCCGGCCACCAAC
>JWHW01036689.1:110053-141511 GCA_000931545.1 Papilio glaucus | reverse complement strand
CGAGCCGCCCTGCCTTGAGGTGCGAGTAACGACAGCAGATCTTTTGCTTTTATTGACACTTTTTATAAGTTATATTTAAAAACTAAAAAAATATATCAATCAATGTTTTATAAGCATCCAATTAATGATTTGAAGTTTCCAATATCTTTATATTGAATTTAAAACTCTTTACTAGCTAATTAGTTCTTTACTAACTAAGTTTTGGAAACAATGTTTAAGTGATAAGGGACAAATGGTTTGGTTTGTAATAATGGTGTTAACAGTGGTAGAGCCCGCCACAACGATATCTTTTGCAAGAAAGGGACCGGTTCGCCCGGTGAAATACCACGACCTCACAGAAGACAAGCGTGAAATAGAAGCATTCTGTTCTTCGTCTGACAAGTTAGGTGCCGGAGGCGCAAATCTAGTCTTCCCCCCCCCTCTTCCCATTCTTTTCTAATAAAGAAACGATCAGAAGCAGAAGAGACAGTACAGACGATAACGTGTTGGTATTGGACAAACATTTATTGGCTGCTACATGTTATATTGAATAATAAAGGTCCTCATAAACATTTATTGCTTCAAAAATTTGTTTAGATCATCTATTGATTGATAAACGCTGTTAAATAGACGCTTAATGCACCGATATAAAGTATGTTTTACTCGTTTGTTCGTTTGCCTACTTCTAATAGAAGGTACACGGGCAAGCTGATCAATGGATGCAAATTTGTAGTCGTGGGTTCGAATCCGCTGGATTAAGACGAATGAATGCTATGAATATCTGGACTGCAAAATGCACTGATGCATCGATCCTGACTAAGCTTCGAATAAAAACGCGTCTCTCCGCCATAATGTGACCACAATTTCATTCATACTTCGGTCATACAATGCACAAAAGGGACGAAATTTCGGAAAAACTTATCGTATTTGGCAATAGGTCGCGCGGCCGTTCACTAAAATCATGGACCGATTAAGTAAAGTTCTACACGGTCGTGAGAGGCGCGCTGGATAGAAACCGATGGAAGCATATCATATGCTCCAGGTGCAACCCTCATGCTGCTATCGATCCTCAGATATGAGGGACTGACGCTAGATATAGATATAGATATATATTAAATCAAGATACAGTGCGGAAAAACTACAAACATTTTGTAAAAATGTAGATGTTTTTGCTAACCTTACAAAGCAAAACCGTTACAAATGACAACTTCGTAGCGAGTACTTCCCTGTTATTTTGGAGATATCACAACAAGCAATAACACATACTTCTCAGAAGGTGAGAGAGAGACGCAGCGAGAAAAATACCCCAATCTATACTGTGAATGATAAGGACGAAGTCACGTGCAACAGTTTCATATGTCGCGACGTTCACTGATGGTAATATTTTCTCACAAAATGGCCGCACACAAATTTGAGCTTTAAGGCAATCGAATGAAGTCGATATTTTCTATCTACACTTTTTCTTTTAAAGCATTGTTGGTACACTGAATGGGGATTGAAAATAAAGAGGTTTGGGTGTAAGTGCGACAAGGCAGGCATGAGATATCGACGCTGTGAGCCCCACAATGCAGTAGACGCCCATTTAAATGCGCCATTTTGTTGACTGTCTCCAATTCTCGCTTAGCTTTGTACCTGATACGGGGCGCAGCGCGGCCGAACGCAATTATAGATTGTATATTTATTTGTTCGTAGCGACGTAGATAGGCTACGCTTTGCGTAGCTCACGTACAAACTCCCTTTGTTTTAATGAATCACAAAGAGATGCAATACACGATATACTATGTGCATTTTTATATTAAATACGACAAGGTTTCTTCTTGTGACTTTTGCACTCTTCAGGTTTATTGTTTTTATATAGGATGAGGGGGTAAACAACGTCACCTAATTTTAAGTGATTACGGAAACCCATGATCCTTCATAACTCCACAGGAAGCCAGCAGATGCATTGCGGGTCTTAAAGAAAGAACTTTCGGTCTCTTCTTGAAGGACCCTTAAAGACATAATAGAGAGATAAACCCGCATTTTTCGTAATAAAAAAACTGCCTCTACAAAATCCCATCTATTATTACATTTTATAGTAATATCATGAAAGCACCGATATATTTGGATGGGAAGGTTAAAGCCGACACTAATCATTTGTTGAGAAGGGAGGAGGGTTGGCGCGGCAGGCGGCCGGCCGTAATAACTGTAGCCAAAACCTAAACTGTATAGACTAAGGTCCTACGGTGCCGTCCCTACATAACGTGAGAATAGGGCAGGGAGATAACATTTATAATTACTAATGGATTATCATAGGAAAGAGTTTATGAACTATGTATACTTCTGTCAGCATCTTGATGAAAATCTGAACCGGAGTTCGCGGTACCAAATTTTAAAACGACAAATTCCCATGATACAATGTACGTCCTGTATGTAATAACTCTAGGAAAGAATATAAAAAGAATAATTGAAATATTAAACATCTACCTTCAAATACGTTGTACTGGGCAAGACACATACGATTAAACAGCTTTTGTTACTTGACAGTTCTTAAGTTTGGTAAAATAGTTCGAGTTTAGAGTGTTAGGCTGGACTGATTTCCTTAATTATTTTTTTGTTTGTCAGCAGAAGGTTCTGAAAGAAAAAATGAGAAAGGTGCACGAAAAATGAGAACTTTTGAGAAAACCCAACGACTATTTAAACTTCACGCGTTTGACAGTTCATGCGCATATTTATATATCAATTTAATATTTAAAAAAAAAAGAAAAATGGCACAGAATTTTGTGTTTTAAAAATTTCCATGTGCATCTTTGTACATTTTTTTTAACAAATGGTCATGAATTTGTACGATTTCGATTAAATTGAAACGCACTGCGGGTGAAACCGCAGGATACAGCTAGTAAGTAATAAATTCCTAAGTATTTTACATATTTGAAATTAAAAAGAACCCGTAACCGATGAGCATGTGTGCGTCGATGGATTAATGTAGAGGAGTGAGATTGCATATATACATAAAAAATGAATATTTCATATCTCCAAAAAATATAAATCATACGTTTTCATCGTTCATCTCAAATTAAAGGTAAGAAGGTCCAAAGTTAAAAACAATCTGAGGCAATTCGTGGCACGTTCTGTTGTCTAGGATTCATGCAGATTGGTGTATACCAGGGTGCATTGTCGATGGCCGGGCAAGACCGGAGGCGTGGCGCCCCGCCCCGCTCCGCTCGGCTCTTTGTGCCGGGGCTACTTTCGCTACGTTTGTGTCGTGTTTCTTAATGTTGGCATTACTGATTTTATAGTTTCGTTTTGTTTATACATCTGTTGTATTACGAATTATTATTTCTTAGTATAGAACGATAACTTGGTATTTAAATAAAGTAAAGTAATTTAGTATTATTAATACTATATTAATGAAATGTATACAGGTATATGATAAATAGATATATTGCTTATATATTGCTTGATGTGGGTTTTTTCAATATTTGTGGGAGATATGGCTTAGTACCAGAAGGTTGGTGTAAAGCTGTCATCGTCCCTCTATATAAAGGATAGGGTTCGCAGCATGATTGTATATCCCAATCCGGTTATAACTCTAAAGTAACGGCCCGAATCGAGGCTCCCGAGGGAGCCCTCGATCTTAGTTACTGCAAAGAGGATTAGGCTAGGAGCCTTCTGCGCTCTGCCTCCTCAAATCCGGTTAATCTGTAAAAGCCTCCTCTAGGCTAACAATGACAAGTCAGTCACAAAAAAAAACATGATTGTAAAAATTGCCGAGGAATCATCCTTTTTAGTATTGTGGGAAAACTTTATGCTAAAGTACTTTGATTGAAAGAGACTTTGAGAGAAGAATGTGAGATGTGCATACTGGTTTTAGGAATGGGCTGCATATATCAGATCTTTCCTTTACGTATGATTACAGAAAAGTTTTTGGCTGTAAAGCAAATAGCTTCTGCGCTTCCGTAGATTTGGACAAGATATACGAAAAAGTTAAAAGATATGATCTATGGTCAACCTTGGTTGCGTTTCAATTGAACAGTTATCGAATACAAAATCTTTATAAAGATTCTTCTGTCTGTGTTAGGATTAACAGGTCCTATTCAGACTAGTTTAGTTTAGCATCAATAAAGGTGTACGACAGGGCTCCCGGCCCCGTGGCTGTTCAATCTCTTTATGGATGATTGAAAGCTTCGAAAGACGAAGATTGTGGATTAAAGATGGGTGAACTAGTTGTAAAATGTCTCTTGTACGCTAATGACCAAGTCGTGTTTGCGTCATCGGTGGAGGACTTATAATTTCTGCTGAATGTAGTGAATGATTCATTAGAAGGTAAAGGCATGAAGATGAATGTAGATAAGACGAAAGTAATGGTGTTTGAAAGAGAACAGAGTAAGACAGTTATTGATATAAATGTTAACGGCAAAGAAGTGGAACCGGTGAAAGAGTTTCTGTGTTTAGAATTAATGCATAGAAGAGGTGGTAATTACGATAAAGTTAACGTTGAACGACGAGTGAATGCGGGAAATGAGGCTATAGGTACAGTCGTGAGGAGTCAGCATCTGTCTATGAAGGCTCGTCTGGCAATACACAATGCTGTACTAGTCCCCACTTTAATGTATAGACGTGAGAGTTTGGTAGGAAAAGCATATCAGTAGAGTTAATGTCGTTGAGATGTGATACTTAAGAAGTATGTTAGGCGTGACGTTGGCTAATAGGATTAAAAATAGCGTTATAAGGGAAAAGTATGGCTTAAAAGTAGATGTTGTGACGAGAATTGAGAAAGATATGCTTCGGTGTTTCGGGCATAAAAGGGGATTGAAAGGATGAATGTAGAGAGGATAACGAAACGAACAAATTTATGTTGCAATAGTGAGAGGCAGCGTTGGCCGGGGACGTTAAATGAGTATCGTACTCTTGTATCGTTGTATCTTGTATCGATCAGATTAGTGACATATTAAAGAAGGGCGATATAAGGAGTACCCGTAACGGACGTGCATGTGTGCGTAGATGTATTGATATCGAAGAAGCGACAGAGTTGTGCCAAGATCTCGCCAAATGGAAATCCATAATCTCTGCCTACCCCTCTGTGTTACGGGCGAAAGCGCATATTTATTTATATATATCTGATTTTAAACTACAGCATAGTATAAAAAGCGATGTTATGATAATGTAAAAAGCACTAAGCAAAAATCAAAATTTAAATATGCGGTAAAAAAATCTTTTTTGCTTAGCCAAAATTCTCCCGCGGAGTTGTCTCGTTGAATGACAAACTTTGTATGGGAAAACTGTTCGCTAAATATTTTGGTCGTCACAAAAGAGGTATTAGTCGGTAGCCGGTAGCCGGTAGCCGGGGGCGATGGTGTTGTGAAGGGGGTGTAAGGCGTCGATAATTTTATGTAAATGCACGCCGACGGCGCGGGAACGCTTCGTTTTTACGTGGCTGTAAAGGAATTTGTTTGTTTTATGAAACGACAAATTTTATACAGACATCAAGAGACTGGTATTTAAATTAAAAAGGAATTGCAAGCGTAAAATGATCTCTTTAACTATAAAAAATGGCATATTTTGTAGGCAGGATAATTAAACGATATTAAATATGGAGGTTTCAAACCGTAGTTAAGTTAAAATCTAAAAGTAAAATTCTCGATTGAATCAGATGAAAGTCGTTCACCCATAGTTAGCTAATTAAATATGCTTTCCAACTGACTTGTAATGTCTAATGGATAAGTAATATTATCGACCCTTTAGTTACATTCCATGATAACAGTTTTGGTAAAGTTAAACCTAAAAACAAATATCTACATATTTTTTTTATTTTCAACAGAGAAAAGAGAGAACCAACTTGGAAACAAATTTCTGAGTAAATAAGCCTGTAACTCACTAATGGCTACAATCAATTACAGTAAGATTTATTTTTCTATTTACTACTATGTACACATACTGTGTCTAGGTATGTATGTGCTAGTAGTTGATACTTGGCGCTCGGATTTGGCACATAAATGGGCTTAGATCCCGTACTGTCCATATTTACACAAATATGGACAGTACGCTCCATTGAAGCAATAGGGTTGTCACTTTTAATATTTTCGATATTGTTTTTTTTTCATTAAAACATTTTCGTTCTTTAGTGATTGAAATAACTAACTTACGAATACAATGTAAATAGGTTATTTCAGCAAAAGACCATAGTTTAAAACATAATAGTAAAATAGTTTATTATTAACACACAAAAACTTGTGGAACTATAGATCTTTAATTTTGTCATTACGGCGAAAGATTTTTCAATTTTTGTCGGGAGCGTTTCACTTTATATCTATTTATTTACTTCTTTAAATACCCTCAAAACCACCGCCATTCTGGATTTACAAATAAGTCCTCGAATTCATTATAATTCGATAACCATTATAACAATAACAAAAAATCATTCATAACTATTAAAATCAGGAAAATTAAAATACGATAGCTCGATAGATAAATAAGATAGATAGTTTTTATGAAGCCGACTTCAAACAGCTGTATACTACGCAATACGCTCGTGGCATTTTTGAAAAGACCGCGGAGTTAGAAATGTTAAACTTACACATGTCCACTCGTGATGCGACACGCGCTACTGATGGCACCAAGAGAACCGCTTAGGCGTCTTGTCGATGGCATATTTGGGTGACCGCGGGTTTCTATTGGCGTATAAACTTGTCGCGATACAAGGTTTTTTTCTATCTTTCTCTCTGACAAAACTTAGATGACAATATGTTTTGTGTGAATGTTTTCGGCAGTGCAACCTAACGGTTAGTGTGTGTTTCGAGCGTTTGTAGGGAGTTTCCGTACTGTTCTCCATAATATTTATACTGTGGCGCTGGACCTAGACGTAATACGCTTATTTGAAGGTAATCCCTCGCCCTCGGAATTGCACGCCGCGACGCAGTCTCGCTTCAAAATATTTCTTCTCGTATCTCCGCAACTTTCATGATATGATTTACTGATGAGATGATGTATCATAGATTGATAATGTAGTTTACAATAAAACCTAAAATTTAATTTAAAAGGTTCGTAACCCAGTGGTTAAAGTACTAATTAGTAAACTAAGGGTCCTAGCTTCAACCCTCAGTCGAGGCTATGTATTTTAGAAATCGCGAGTGTTTGTTTTGTGATCTGATTGTTTATTTTTTTAACATTTGAGTCTTCTTAGTCAGACAGTCTAAGTTATAGCGAGATCTCTCGGTACAGATAGATCCCTACTTCTCTAGATCAAAATGCTTTGCATATAATCCAAAAATTGATAAAGTCGATCAAATAAACTACTAAAGCTATAATTAGCAAAAAAACAAAATTTATGATTAATCCATATTAATGTTATACAGGATGTCCGGAAATGACATGTTGATATGGATACAATGACATGTTACAACAGACGACCACTGATTCCTTGGCCGAATATATGACGATTTAACCCAACTTACTTATATCCAAAGTTCATTAGTTTGGGCACAAGAGGGCTTCAAAGGTGATGAAAATATTAATTTTTTAAACACTTTTCAATATATTTAAAAAACTCTTTAGCGCCCAAACTAAGCGACGACAGATATACATAGGTACAAAAGTATTTTGGGTCAAATCATCATATTTTCCGCCAAGGAATCTGTCGTCGTCGTTGTACAAGTTATTTCCGGACAGCCTGTATATACAAAAAGAAACTGTCCGTTTGGTACGTTTTCATACTTGACTATGAGTGTAACAGTATCTTCAAAAAGCAGAAAGCGCATTCTGTAACTAAAACGTAACAATACGTTAATTTTCTAGGAGGGAAAAATTGCTAAATAGTCGGGCATTTTTTTTTAAATTATCTTAGGTCGGAAGAAAATTCAAGAAGTTGTATATCTTAAACAAGTATTTCTAATATTGAATTAATTAAAGGTCCGAATCGAAGTTTAAACTTCGAACGCACAAACGTTTTAGTTCTTTTTTCGGGGTTGCTTTTGTTTTCGAAGAGACAGGAGGCAATGGGCGAATGAAGGGGGGGGAGCTAATTAGTGGGAAGCCATCAGGGTGGTGGAGTTCTCTCCCGTCTGCGTTGATTTAGCTGTCGGCAGGTAACTGTGGGTACACGGTAAGGTATGTTTTTGTTGTTGTATTTTATCAAGAGAGAGGCAGTTATTTTACACTATATCGTCACCTTTGTTGACAACAACCGTTTTATTTTACACGTAGCAATGATATACTAAAAATATAACCAAATACCACTCTTTAAATGGATCTGAGAGGTGATTTCATTTTATGGAAAGGTGATGAAAGCTTCTAACGAAGAAACATATAGGTACCTATGGATAAGCATTAAACTGTCATAATAACTGAATAAAAATGAGTTACGTTTCAAGTAGATACTAGCGTTTTAATTAATAGACATCTTAGAAATCTTTAAAAATAAATTCAGTGAATAGCAATTTTTCACTTTACTACATTTAATCATTCAAATATGTGGCAATATCAAGACTGTCAACTATTCGCTTTAAAAATAGCCTGTCCTTCCAATAATAGCCACTCGAAATGTGTACGGCCAATTAAAATAAAGGCGACAAATCTTTTCTTTTCATCGTTTTGCCGCAAAAAGTCTGATTTGGTAACCATATCAAAACCATTGCGACACTTGAATAACCATCTTTATTTTATTAGGACGATTCCATTTTTTTCCTAACAAAACTTTTAAGTATTCTATTTTGTACGTGAAATTAGGGTTACCATTAATAAAACTGAATATTTGGGACCATCCAAGATTAGTTATTTCTTAGCAAAATAAATCAGTGAAAATAAAACTAAAGCTCTAAATACACAACACTCTCTTGTAGAAGGCAGTATTTAGATTTTATTTTCATAATAGTACGGCATAAGAAATTAATACCCTCATCTATTATTTGACCAGGACCTAGTTTATATGTTAGATAAACTAAGGTTTCAACCTGAGTTGTTTTTGCGATTTAACGATTTTTGCCCCAGATTTAGCTTGGTAACCCTTTTGTGATTTATCAATGTACATATTATTTTACATTATAATCTAGGTCCTGGTCAATTAACAGATGAGGGTATAAATTCCTTATGCTTATTATAATCTCAAACCATAACATACTCATTAATTCCAAGGTTATAGTTTTTTATTATTGTCACGAAATATAAATGTGTAAATATTTTACATTGAAAAATATCACGAAAAAATAGAAAAAGGGTTTTACAATGTGTTTACACTAAGGTATGTAGCACAACCCTTAAAGTCTCATTTCCTATAAATTATGTTTAGTTGGTAACCCTATTAGTAATTCAATACAATCCGCTACCTTCATTCACAGTCGTTGACACTTTTATATTGTCCCCTGTTAACAATCACAAAACGAAATTAGAACCCAATAATATTATTAAGTTTTTTGCGTCACTTACTTGCCGAGTACCGTACAAAGATTTGATCCCCTCATCCCATTCCTTAGTGTTGTGAATTGTTAAGTGTTACCACCTCGGGTTACCACCTACGTATTTATATAAACACAATAAATATTTTTTAGGAGGACTCTTTATTTAGGGTAGTAGATAAGTGTAGATTTAAGATATGCTCGAGATTTATAGTTAAGATGAAATCGTAGTACAATTTTTTTTCTCCCATCCTTCGAATTTAGTAGATACCATTGAAAGTGCAGACTTATTAAGTGACATGAAGCGTCGATAGGAATGGGAAACCCTCAAAGTTATTGTCTTAAAAGTTGGAAAGGTACAGCCAGGACCAGTTTCAGAAATAAGCTGACTCTACCCATATAACACGGAAGAGAAATAAAGGTTTTGTATGATTCTGCATTTCGTCAACAAAAAAGTTGTTGTTTTACACCGTGTTCACTATCGCAATTCACATAAAACATGTGATCTGTCTCTCTCTTACTCTCTGAAAATACTGAGATGACAATATGTTTTATGTGAATGTTTTCGGCAGTGTGAACTCACGGTCAATAAGTTTAGATTCAATATTGAAGCACATCTATGCACAGATTTTTTTAAAAGTACGTTTACATAGAAACAATTAAAGTTAACCGTATTGAATTAAAAAAATAACAAAATTTGTTTTATTCACTTTTATATTACGGAATTGATAATTAAGTTAAATCAGTATTCTGTTAATGATATTGTAGAGGTAACCAAGCGTGCGGATTAAGTGTAAGCTAAGTAGATTACACGCCATGTGATGGATTCATTCATTCAAGTGGTTCATTGTGGGCGCACCATGGTCGACAGAGGCACGCGGTCAGCGCATTTCCTGCGCCCACAAGTAATTGAATCACATTCGCGTTTTTTGTAACACAATACATCTATTGTTGTGAATATGTTCAACGAGGAAAAAGGATATTAACATTAGTAGATACATATGTATGAGTTTTATTTTATAAGATATGACTTATTAAAAATAGCTTCATTCGTAGAGAAAAACCACAGATTACAGATTTCCATTCAGTTCTGTCCTGACACACCTGTCTCGCATGTTCTACATCCCTATACATCTACGCATAAATGTTCATTCGTTACGAATACTATTCCCGTAGCCTCGTAGTAGACGTAATGAGCGGATAGATTAGTAATTGATTACTTAATCGTCAGAAAACACAAGTTATGTTTAACTAAGTTAAGTTTAACGGTGGTAGAGCCCGCAACAACAAGATCTGTTGCACAAATAGGCCGGCTCGACCGGTGATACCACGACCGGACACAAGAAAGACGAAAAGTAAAACTCGAATAACGGACGGCCGACGGGGTCAGAAGGTTCTGCATCGGCGCTAAGGTTGTACGGTACAGGATGACCAGTTTGGTCAAGGTTACGGAAGTCTACTGGATAAAGGCAGCAAAGGACTGCTGCTATCTTTGTGGGATTTCATAGGTCAGTCTGCATCTAGCACTAGATGATGTTGATTAATTGTGTAAATATTTAAATGATTAGAAGGTAAACATGTTGACATCAAATCACTAATCATTCAAATCATCAATTATTCGGACATCCGTCTAAAGATTGGTATTAACTTTAGAAAGCAATTGTCTAATTTTTTTGGCAATGAACGCAAAAACTTTCGCACAATACGCTTCCGAGGGTCGATCGGTAAGCTGTTTAAATATTTATGAACTATTTACGTATTGACAAAACAAAATGGTCGACAATGACATTTGCCCATTGTTACGATGTTCACAACGTTAAATCTCACTTGTGAACGGTTTGGCCACTCGACTGTTTCCGCGATTCGTTCACGTGAAGACAAACAGCGTAAGTGTAAATAAGTTTTACGCAAATAAAAGTCTTATTAAGCAAAGCAATTGAGCGCGGTTTTGCTTGATTAAGATTAGACCCTCGTTTATGGTTATTGAATTAAATATTCATTGTAATAATATAGGGTAAGTTTGTTCTCAATTGATTTAAATGTTATAAATTTTAGATATTACGTTTACTGTAATAAATTAAGAACAAGGTAATTTATTCTTGTTGTTGCAAATTACACTTATCGTGGGTTTCCACTGCCGAAAACATTCACATAAAAAATATAGTCGTCTCAGTTTTTTTAAAGAGAACGCGATTTTACGCCACTGGAAACTCACTATTAAGCTATCCACTCATTGAAAAATTGGAGCGATTTGTAAGTTTAAATACACAATGTATAATAGTAACTCAGTTTTATATGTTACTAGGGACCGATGTAGCCAGAAAAACGTGCTTGACATGTGAACACAGCCTAGATGACAAAATAACTATATATAACTGTCTAAAAACTGACCTATACCGCCATCTGTTAAAAACTTATGAAACTTATAAATGATTATAATATTTATATTGCAAAAAAAATTAGGTCATTAATCAAAATAAAAGCTATCCTATCTTTTAAGTTGGACCAAATTCCACATAGTGATCAAATATCATCACGATCGATTTAGTACTTTTGGAGTTTATCCCGGAAAAACATAATGACACGATGTGATATATATGCATATAATATACAATATAAAAAAATATCATTGTGGAGAGATAAGTCTCAAATCATTAATTATCAAAGTATAAAAGCTATTTTCATTTCAGTGCTACTATTTTTTTTTCTTAGGAGATCTTAATTAAATTTGAAATACATACAAAATATTACTACTCTAATGAATACAGGGTTTTTAATGTTTGTGTAAGCTATGGATGCGGTACATCAATTATTTTAGTTCGTTCATTTGTATCGCCACTGCAATCGACTGTAAATTGTTCATGTAAATATTTTCAAAACGTTCATTTGGTATTGATTGTCTTTATTTGTTCCTGTGTAATGTAGCGGTTCAAAATGATTGCAATTTTGTGAACAGATCTATCTGTAATACATTTAAATATTCTAATATTTAAATGTATTTTGATGTAACTGACAGTTTAGGCTTATTACTGCCTACATACAAGAATGTTATAAAAAGGAATGATTTGTTTCGTTAATAGACTAGCGATCCGCTTCGACTTCGCACGGATAGCTCTAATTTATCTATAACCATAAAAACCTACGTGATGTGTGACCACAGCCTACTTTTAGACCTTTAGAGGTTAAATTTTCAAAGCTGTCCAATAATAAAATAGGTATTTTATTATTTGTATTTACAAGTATGTATGTCAATTTTCAAGTAATTCTGCTGAAGGAAAAATATTTCTCTATACTAACTTTTATCCCCTACTTTAGACCTTTAGAGGATGAATTTAGAAAAATAATTTCTTAGTGCTAGCCTACGTAACAACAATCAGTTTCTTCATTTATAGGTTTTTTAAATTTATTTTAACATTAAAAAGCTATTAAGTATCCGAGTACTGTACCTATATATAAAGGTTTGTAAAAAACTATACCCAATAAAAAATAAAAAATTATTTGCAAAAAGCATTTTTTTTTCTCGAATATCACAAAAATAGAATGTTATACCATCTGGCGAATGATCAAACTTCAGACCATCTGTCTGTATAACACATTCGGAATCTTTTGGTTGTTCTAAATACAATTGAAAAAGTCCATTAAACTTTATTCTCTCATAAAGAGCTTGCTTTTCATATAAATAACGAAAACAAATCGGATGTTAAATTCGATAAGCTAAGGAAGTGTCTGTCAGCTGCTTCCACAAAGTACCCGCGAATCGATCAAATAAAATCGCGAAATATTTCCAAGAACATCGATACCGGACATCGATGTATCTACTTAAGTTCTCTTAATTCAATTACAACACTATTATTGAATATCGGTTTTTGCTCTTGGGTGTTAACACCTCAACAATGCATTTATTTCGCCAACAATAACTGTACACTCACAACACAATGGCGCTCGAGTTTCGGACACGATGACGTGCACTCACGACGGTCATTTTATTTTTTTCACCACTCGAAAGTAACTGTTAAATGTTGAGTTCACCACATTTATAAGGACACATACACATATTTTATTTTAATATATTTGGTCACAAAAATCTATTATATATATATGGATAATATGTTATAAATAATTGTATAATTAGAAATTTAAAAATGTTTGCAGCTAGTTTTTTTTTAAATATCCAAGCTTGTTCCTGTACTGCGTAATCGTACCCAGGGGTAGGTTGAGATTACGGATTTCCAATTTGAATAGAACAAGTAAATTTTAAGGAGATATTTTAAACACATTTAGATACAAGGATAAGATACAAAGGAGGTTAGAATGTTGTTTTGATTTATATGTTACCGACCAAATATTGTTTTAGTCGGTTTAAAATTTGGCAGTTAACAATTACGTGCCATTTTAAAACCGTCTGGAACGATATTTCATTTAGATTTACTACCACTAAATTAATTAATTAAGCCTTTATTGCTGATTGAGATGAGAAATAAGGCACCTAAAATGGCGATGGACCGGACATATGACAAGTGATAGCAGGACAAAATGGACAGAAATCATAACGGAATGGCAACCACGAGATGGAAAAAGAAAAAGAGGCAGACAACTTAAAAGGTGGACAGATGACATCAAGAACTTTAGAGGTACAATCTGGATAAGAACAGCTAAAAATCGTGACGAATGGAAGCAACTGGAAGAGGCCTATGTGTCACAAGACACCACTAAATTAATATACATTAAATATTAATATTAAAAAAATTACTTACAATTATTAAGTCCTGAATTTTGAATCTTTTAAATATGGTCACCCTATTTCACAAATGGTGAATTGTGTTTACGCTTCAAGTGTTTATCGAGTCCTGCACCAGATACTCATCTTAATCTCAGCTTAGTGGCGCTTTAGACAGCATTGTTAGGTTGTCTAAATACATTTCATTATGTCTCGGTGATTGCAGTGCCCACCTATGCGACACAATAGGCGTACCAAAAGTATGAACACTTTGCTCCCACGCATTACAAAGTTACAACTTCACTAAATCTTTTCCGATCGCACCGTATCCGGTCGAAATTATTTATTATCTGTGGTTAAGTTATTGTAAGCCACAAATAATTATATTCCGTTTGGATATGTCTTTAAGAATTGTTGGCTATGGAATTTAAATAGATAATAATAAATATTTATTAGAGAACTATCATTTGAAAGAAATGCGTATTTTATGTACAAATATTGCATAGGAGGAAACTAAGCTATTAAGTATTTTTAACACAACTATGCTGAACAGAGACAGCAATCACTATCTGCTTTTCAAATACTGTTGAATACAGAATTGTGGTAAAGAAACTACAATGGACATGTGATTTATTTTTGTAAAATTATTATTACTATATTAATTTGAATTTTAACATAAAAATGTATGGGTCTATGTGCTTGTGCTAAATTTATAAAAAAAGCATCAATGTCAATTTTAGCACATAAATATTTTATAAATTTTAGTTGTAGCAAATGTCATATATTTCAAAATTGTTATTTTTATATTATTATTTATAATTACATAAAATGAAGAAGGTATTTAAAAAGAACTCTATGATGTTTTCCATCAAAAATATTTTATTAATATTGATGTTGGTAACTTTGATAATGGGCTTCCATATCTGGATCGTGTGCAAAGCACTCTCAGTCCTGGGTGACGTCACAACTATCATTGTAGTGAACCATGGCAAACGTTTGATCAAATCCTGGCCAGATGAAACCATATATCTACTTAATTGGGACAAACAATTGGACACACAAAACAATTTATACAGCTGTTGCTCCTCACCAAAATGCATATTAACTAAGGACAATAATTATTTTGGCAACGATTTCAAATTGTTCGATGCTATGGCGTTCAGTGAACGGTTCTTAGAATCAAAGAATAGACCAGAGACAAACACAAACATGTTAAACATATTTATTTCAACTCAACCAGAAAATAAAAAAATAGTTTGTGATAACTATTATGATGATTTCTTCAATTTGACGTTTACCTATCGCCTAGATTCGGATGTAGTGTGGAAACGTTTTGTAGTTCGTGACTTTAGTGGAGCTGTTATAGCCCCGAGTCTATCACCTGCTTGGAATAACAGTTTAACGCCTGTCACCCATAAAATAAGATCGATTATTAAACGAAAGACTAAAGCAGTTGCTTACATAGATCGCGATTGTAAATTAGAGAATTTGACAAGACCATACTTATCCGAACTAGAAAAACATCTAAATCCGTACTCTCTGAAAATAAACATTTACAACTCTTTGAACAAATGTGGGAATGAAGAATGCAACGCGTTATTAAAAAACGAATATTTCTTTTACATATTATTTGAAGACTATTTCGCTGAGGATTATGTTACTATAAAGATATTACAAGCATTTGATAATTATGTGGTTCCTATTGTCTTTGGCGGCGCCGATTACTCCAGGTAATAAAAAGTATTTATTAATTTCTTTCCTCTAATAAGACTGGATAACAAGACTGCTCCAATCTAAACTAATGGTGTGCTTATATAAGTTATATTTTTTTTCTGCTTATCCAAAGCTTAAATCGATAGCAGATATGAATCATGGAGTACCAAAATTAGAAAATACATTATATTATCAGAATATAAATGTCTCATTCGCTTTAGCCTGACTCATATCCTTTTAGACAACATGTGTCTTTCATGTGTATGATGAGGTAATCAGGAAACAAATAAAAAAAATGTCGTTTGACCTATTATAGCAAACTATTTAACAATCACTATTCGCTTACTTTTCACCAGGCGCTTTAAGTTTCAAAATTCTTGTATCGCAACTCAACGGACATTATATAAGGCAGTTTTACACAGAGTTAGTCAAAATAATTTTTAAGAAATAGGAACAAAATCTCCATTCTTAAAGCAGGTTATATAACTATATTTCTATCTCTTCTATTACAGATTCCTACCACCACATTCTTACATCGACGGTCGTGTTTTAAATCCACGTGACATCGCAAAAGCAATCAATGATTCGTTTACCAACTATACTAAATACGAAGATTATTTTAAATGGAGAAACTCTTACAAAATCGAAAGTTACCAGCCATTCTGTGATCTTTGCGAAGCTTTGAATAAGCCCACCGGCAAACCAGGAAAGAAGGACTTTAGGCAGTGGTGGAATGGTAAAGATATTACGCAACTATGTTCACTGCCTCAATTTAGGAATAATACGACATAGAGCGCCTGGGCAGTGCCTCACTAAAGTTGATAAGAAACGGTGAAAGAAAGGGTGCACAAAACAATGTGATGCACAAGAAATATGAAAAAAACAGTAGTGTACTACAAAATTTAAACAAAATCACATAAACCTATTCGTAACATTGGAAACAAAGCACTAAAAGTAAATAAAAATTGTGAAAAGTTATCAACGCATCACATCGATCCCTGCCTGATAATAAATGGTTTAAAACAATAAATGTTTTGATTTTCTTAAATTAAATAACATACCTAAAAACATTTGTTGTTAGAATCGTCTTAAAAATGAAATTATATTTATATTCTTTGAATATCACAAGATACAGTTCTAGAATATATTATAACATCTTGTAATCTCTATTAGGCTGTTTCTACTACTCTAGATAATCTCGGGTGCTATGTGGTTCAAAAAGTCACAAAAGCAATAACTCTTGAGTCCCGCTTACAACCTTAAGACACTTTTGACTCTAGTTACTCCATAATTAACCAATATAAAATGTATTATGTTGTATGCTGTTGCCGCCCAGAGTCGCCGAGTCCAAGTATAAGGACAATCTAAATGTCAAACTAAACGGTTATAATTAAAAGATAATGTCTCAATCTATAATCTTACGAGTATCTCTTACCAATATTTGAGACGAGACGAATAAATACGACGTGACGAGTGCGCATGGTGACAAATTACAAGAGATATCTTAAGCAAAGAAGGTAAGAAAATTTAAATTGGATCTATCTATAAAAGTCGATGTGTGTAGTATGTATGTATGGTTTACCCGTAGACTCTGTAACGGTTGGATATGATAAAATTAAGGAAATTCTTAGATTGACCTAACGGTTGGTCCTTTGAATTTTGGTAGCAATCGTATCAACATAATTATTGATACTATGCTAAGCCCGGGCTAGTAATTATTATTAAAACCCCAAATAAAGATTCTATAAATCTTCGGTGCAATGCACAGATTAAAAACTTAAAGTGTCTAGACATCTGCAAATTTAATTTTCAATCCGATAGAAAGTAGCACGAGTTTCGATACCCCTCGGAAAACGTGAGCAGCCATAAAAATAATCTCCCCGCTTCGGGAGCTTACAGAAAACTCATCAAATACGAAACTTATAAGAGTTCATTGAATCCGTTGCGGGTCTGCCGATAGTTTTCTAATCCGGCCGCACAATAACATAGGTTTATTAATTTCGTATCGCTCACAAAAGAGCATGTTGCTACAAATATTGGTACAAAGGAGGCTGAAGTAATTAACGTTAGAGTCGCGCTGCCCGGGTCCCGGGGGAGTTGCGGGAGCACAATACGATAGTTAGGGAAGGGGGGCGCGTATCGGCCGACGTTTAACGAGCAAATTATTTAGTAAATGTTGCCAAATAATAACATTAAAGTGCGAGGGGCGCCAGTGAAGACTGCGGTGCGTCGACGCTGGCTTTGTGTGGATGGCGTCTTTGTAAGATTACATAGGGCCACGACAGTTTCTTTTAATAAACGGGACAATTTATATTTTAACTGATAACAAATCAATTTGTTTATTGAAAATAAGTAGTCTTTATAGTTTGTTTTAAATCTAGATGAAGAAGAGAAATTTTGTAAACAAACAAACGTCACTTATTACCATATAAGGTGGTCCTTACAAGTTGTTTACTTTCATCGGAAATGTTGTAATTTTATGGAAAACGTAAAGTGAAATTGTATTTTGTATATACAAAAGTTGTTTTTGGCAAAAACTAACAATACTATATATACTGACTGTCATTTATGTCACCCACTGAAACTTTTGGTGTAATATAGGTCATATTGATACCGAATACGGTATACTCGTAGACACTCAATTGAGCAAGATTATTGGACCATATGTTTTACATTTATAGGAATGGCATCTGATGTAAGAGTAAATCCTGTTTTTGTAGCACGAGGAAAAGAAGTTAGCGACTCTTCTGATGTTGTATTCTACAAGTCAGCATTCGCAATAATTCCGAATAGTTACGGATTCGCTGCATCTCTGCCCTCGTCTTTTTTTTAAAGGGCAGCTTTTAAAAAATAAGACGAGGGCCGAATGAATAACGGCATTGAAAAGTAGAAGGGACGGAAAAGAAATGACGCCTGAGGCACCAGTTATCAGACGAAACAAACTAGATCTCTTAAAATAGATAGAGATGACATGAAGACACAACATTGGTGGAACCCGCAACATTTGTTCGTCTGTTGCATGAATGGGCGGGATCAACTTGTAAAATACCACGTCCGCACACACGACCCAGAAGACAGGCGTGAAGTAGAAATATTCTGAGTTTGGTCTGATGAGTGAGGTGCTGGAGGCCTAATTCTAGTCCTGAAGGGAAAGCCCTTCCTAAACTTTTCTAATAAAGATGTGAAGAGGAAGAGGATTTAATGGGGGAGGGGATGGATAGGAAAAAAGAAGTATACTTTTTCTGTTTTCCTTCTTTCCATTGAAGGTAAATAATGTATTTGCAACTCGTAAGCTTGTTGCAGATGCCTGTGGGTAGCGGTCACTTAGTATCGTGTGAACCGCTGGATCTACTGCCGTCTTCTACTATAAAAAAAAACTTTTGTGTTACTGATAAACACGAAAAATTATTATATAAATATATACAGTATTTCAGAAATAGTATTGAAAAATCTCAGAAACACCAGAAATGGAAAGCGTAAAGGTTTGTCCGCAAAGCGTTAGCGAGGGAGTGACCCCAATCCCCGGCGGTCGGAGGGCCAGCCAATGAGAGCTCGCGAGTACACTCCACCGAGCTCAGTGCAAACAGACACGATCCTGAATACCACATAATTGAGTGGCTCCTCGACGCTCCACTGATCCATTGTCAACATCACGGTCATTACGCCCTAAACGCTCGCGAATTAATAACTGTTTTATTGACGTCACACGCTCCAATGCACAGCAACAATTCACTTCTTCTTTGCTTACAATAGCTTTTTAATTTTAATTATTAAACATTTAAGTGGCGAGAATTCTTTGAAAGTTCATCAATAAAGTAAAATAATTATAATAATCCTTAGGCAAAATGTAAACATAACCGTTAGGAGAGAAGTTAGTGTAGCGAGAGAGAAGTAAGTTGATATAATGATATCAATGTCGTGGAACTTACGTATTTACTTAGTAAAATTAAATTAAATAATCATAAATTTCAGTGTCAAAAACCTTACTTTTAAAACTAAATAGAAATTTTCTTTCACATACATTTTGCTATCCCACTTAGGCTAGGCACTTTTTCTTTATTTACCTTTTCACTTCTCGTTTTTGCTACCTTTTTACAAGTTATACACAAATCTCGAATCGAATTATTTTCACAAAAGTAGGTTTCACACAAGTAATTAAAACTAAGTCCTAGAAGAAAAGAGACAAAGTCCAGAAGAATTTGACTGACTGACATCAGTCATACCACTGCACAGCCCAAACTACTGGGTCTGGGGACTGGAAATTTTACACAGAGATTTTCTGTTATTATGTAGCTAAGCACTAAAAAGGATTTTTCTAAATTTATCCCTAAAGGTCCAACTAAGGGTACGAAAGCTTGTACCCGTGAGAATCCGGGGCGGGTCGCTAGTAGTATAAACTCGCTGGCCACAATAACTAAACAGTAACAACGATTTCAAATCTCCAAGGCAAATTCGCAATTAAATCAGTCTGGGAGCGTCCCCCGGCATTAAGTCTGAGCGTTAACTGCCCAATCAGATCAATTAAAACTTTAGCTATATTTCTGAAAGGTACTGTAGTAAGAAACACGGACTTGTTAAATTTTTACCTATTCTTTTCAATATTTATTATTTTAGATCACAACAGATAAAGGTAGCAACATTTTTTCCTCAGTTCACTTCTCAACTTCTCTCGCCTTTCACCAACAGCAGAAGTTGTCTTTAAGATCTGTAAACCTAGGTAAGGTCCATTTACAAAAAGTACGGATTAGGGCTTAGCTCTAAGCTTAGATCTCAGAATTTTTTAACAGTGAAAGAATTAACCTTTGCAACCCATTTTAGGAATTCAACGTAAGCTCATTTAAAAAATAAAAAAAATGTACTACATATTCTGCATAAAACACTGGCTGAAAATACCTTGGATATTTTCGTTGAGATAAAAAAATAAAGTTGTCATAGTGATGCGCGATCCGCATCAAAGATCTCGAGGGACGAACGTCCCCACAAACGGAATTGATAATTTAATAACGTACGGAACGCGCCGCCTAATCTCCAAATTAGCAATACGATATGAATAAGTAGATTTTGGTTTTGGAACAAAGCAGATGTCGAGGGAATACGACTTAGCGCTGGGGGCGGGTGTTTAGCGAATCATTAGCAAAGCTAATGAAGGGTTGTATTGCGTTCAATATACACAACTATAACTCGACTTCACAGTGGATTTTAAAAACTTATACTAGTTTACAATTTTTCCTTCTTTTTCTCACTTTCTATTTAAATTATTTTCCGGTATTTAAAGGTATCGAAAAGGTAAGGTATCCGATTTTCGATAATTAAAAGTTTTTTTTTATTTGTGTAATTCAATTGATTGAAAAACTGTTGTAGATTGAAGTAGATTTTGTCAACTTTTTAAGTTATTCCATGTAATTATATATATTATTAATTAATCTGTATTTTTATATGCGATGTTGCTATTGTTGCCATTAACTATTCCCTGTACACGCTACGTTTCTATCATTTAATAAAGGAATGGTTACGTTATTTGATTATCTTAAACTAGTTGATTAGTGACGTGACATCTTCCCCAGAAACCCTCTTAATTATGTGGGTCACACAATCAATATCTCAATTATAGTCGACTTATATCACGTTATATTTCACAGATAATATTAAAATGAATATCTAATAACAACATGTCAAATTGGAAACCGTAAAGTACGAAAATATTATCATGCGTATAAATAAAGAAGTAAAGCGTAAACATTTAACAAATAATTCAATAGCGTCGCAACGGCAGTACGCCTTTCGAATATAATAGGAACAAATCGAGCGAGCAAAGATACGCCAATTAGAAGGGCAGGAAGCCCGCGCGCCTGCGCACCGCCTAATTGTTTCCGTCACAGTCTACCCCCAACCCAATCCCCCGTTTACCCCCATCCTCACACTCCTAATCCCCCTCCCCGGGAGCGTCGGCAGGGAATAAGGAAATATCTCGACCGAGTCGCTAGGTATACTGTTTTTTAAACTGTTTTTTATTTACTTATCTGTACAGATATACAATGCGGTAAACTTGTCCAAATGTTTTTTCTTTCTCCCAGATTAGATGTTGTATTTTGTAAAGCGTTATATTGCTGTATTGCATCACTTCTCTGTAATTAACTAACCCTATTTCCTTCCTTCTAGCGTATTGCTTATTTATAAACACAGTGATGATGATTTTATCGATATATATAAAAGATGATTTGTGTATGTATGTTCCCTATAGACTCCGAAAGAGCTCGAGCGATGTAGATGAAATTTACAAGGAATGTTTAGGTTGGCCTAGCGGGTGTTCCTGTGTAAGTTTCGTAGCGTTCGGATCAACATAATGAGCGAGCCGGGCGAAGCTGGGACTGATCACTAGTAATGGATAAACCTCGCATTTAGTCTTATCTTATACATTTAGTTTTAAAATTATCCGTTTGCCTTGTGATATCTTCAAAAGTCTTAACGAAGTAAAAGCACTCTCAAAAGGTATTTTTACAGAACTTCCGGCTTGTCTCGAACATTTATAATAATCTATAAATACCAATTAGTTATAACGTAGTAACAGTGTTACTTCGAAATATTTATTACATTTGAATTTTTCCCAAAAAGCGAATAATTATCGGACAAAGGTACAACAATATGGCGTATAGATGATAGAACCAGGTCCAGTTTCAAAAAGTTTCGATGTCAAACGATACCCGGAAGCAATCTGCAGCGGACAATGCGACGCTCGCGATTGTCCGCGCACGTGTCCGGGTGTGCGCCTGCCCTTATTTAAAAAAAAGTTTCGCTCGCATGGCGAATCGAGGACGCAATTAGCTCCGCTATCAAGATTAGCTCGTTATTGTAACGTATCTTAACTAGGTGCTTTCTTTGTTCAATCTGACAAATTAGAACATTTGTTACAAATTTGGCAGTTTGTTTCGAAATCGGGAAATCCTGGATCAATTGAAGCGTGGAGTATAAGTAATAGTTAAAGTTCTGACAGTGTTGTTAGATACACATACATTTAAATGTGTGCATTTATATACTATAAATAAGTTATAGTTATAACATAATATTGTCTAAGGCTGTATCGCCCATTTCGCCATATTGCAGTTTTAAAAAACATTCAGCGATATGCCTCAATTTAAAAACAAACGCTATTTCAATCAAATTCTTTGCTAACCTCCATTAAATTAACTAGACTACTGATCATTCTTACCATTACTAGTATTTGTATTGTTTAAACTTTCTAAGTAACTCACCCAAACAATCTTCAATCATATAATAATACTTAAACGCCATAAGTATCTGTCTATCAGTCTATTCAAAGAAGCAATCCAAACATGTGCAGCCGTTAACTATTGAAGCAATTATGTTTTCAACACTGGCGTAAGAGTTGATTAAAACGGGGTATTTTGCACGTAAGTGTCTTTATGTTTTCAAAACTCATAAACAGTAATTGTAAGGGATGCAGCCGCGGTGTACTATTAGTGTCATGTTCGTTCATTACAACCCTTTATTTTATTTAATGGCAACACTATTTCGCTGTCCGCTGGCAACATTCGGTGTAATATCGACGGAGCGGGAACAGCGCGGCTGCGGCGGGAGGGGGCATTAATAATTCACTATCCTATAATAGTCGGATTAACACGCAGTAACCCTTTGTGGGTACTTTTACTAAACATTTGCGCGCATCAAGTATTCTCTGTGAGTGTTGTTGAGCATTGTTTATGGAGCAGCGACAATGCGGATTAAAAACCGCAACCTTGACCAGTTCACTGTTCCATTATGTGGGAGGTCTACGCTACGTCGACCTGTATGTGACCGCCATTCTAGAACCTTTGGGCCCCATCGCCGTTCTGCAAGCAATATTTCGCCGGCCCATTGCCACTCAAGGTTTGTAGTTATTCGGTTTTGTTAGCTGTCATTAAATTAAAATCAAACTATATTTATAATGACAATAGTCTCAGACAAAAAAACCTCAATAGTCTGAGATTCATCTAATCCAGGAGACTATTGAGGTTTTGTAACTCAATTTCGCAACATTAAACGTCCTTCGGTTTTATAATGACGACGCTATATAAGTACTTTATATTCCGAAAACTTCGATGTTAAATCAATCAAAATTAAATCCTTAAAAAAAAATCTATTCGCATAAAAATTGCATAGAAATATATGAGTAGATATTATAAGCGGAATCAGCCAAAATTTTCCAGCGTTGAAAATGAGAAACGATTGCGTATGAAGCCGCGGGCAAAAGCTAGTATATTAATAATTTTAAAAGTGAAAAGGAGAGGATGTTTTGTTTGCTAGGAGAAAATTAATGTACCTAAAAATCTAATAAATTTTTACATTCTACCTTTACATTATCTTGTAATTCGGAAGAAATAAATCTTATATTTCATTTTAACACTAAATTTTAGCTATAAATTTTGATAGAATATGTGCGTCATCTAAATAAAAATATTTTATAAATGTTCAATTTCTGAAAATTGCTAGAATGCAACAAATTACTTACTTGTTATTTCAGTAATATTAAAAAGTTTCAATCTTAGAATTGAATGAAATTAAATCTTCGTGCAAACGTCAATTCAATTCAAAGCACCTTTGACGTTGCATCGCTTTGATGGCTTACGGTAGAACCATCGCTAGACAACTCGCAATCAAATATTCAGTGCACACATTGTGCAAGCGAGGGCTTTGTCCTAACAACCACTTTTACTATCAGTCCTGTCAATTTATATTTGCTTGCAATCATTAGAATAGGCGTCGGCACGTATAAACCCATGTTTTACCATGCTGGTACACACCAGCCTAGTAGACCCTCCCCGCCCCCCGCTAGTCATAGACGAGGGTGGGAAAATGTGGTCCAACAAAGTTAAAGTTATATTGGTCGTAAGTTTGAACAAACTATCCGAATAAATAGGTGTCAGGAGTAATGCGTCAAAGGCCCGCAGGGGTGCGGACGTGTAGTGTTAACGGAGCTCATCGCCTCATAATGCTACATAATTCAATTGATTCCCCGACACTACCCGCACGCTTCCCCGTAACTTAGTTTGTAGCGTTTTGATATCGGATAGCCGTTTGACGCCTCCTTGTGCAATTCCGCCCTCCCGAGCGAGAATAAAACATTTTATAAGGATGACTAAGTTTTTTTATTAAACAGAATAAATAGTTTTACGATAATCATTCATGGTATGGCACTTAGTGTTGGTAAGACACGGCTGGAGATGAGAAGGAAACGTGGCCGAGGTTCGACGAGTAAGCGAGCTTGGCGGGAGTGGAGTACGCCACTGGGGCTGGGGCGTATGCTATTTTGGCGACCGGGGCGGCCGCGTACGTGACGGGTGCTGGAGCGTATGCTACTTTAGCGACTGGAGCCGCCGCGTAGGTGACAGATGCTGGGGCGTATGCTACTTTAGCGACTGGAGCCGCCGCGTAGGTGACGGGTGCTGGGGCGTATGCTACTTTAGCGACTGGAGCCGCCGCGTATGTGACGGGTGCTGGGGCGTATGCTACCTTGGCGACGGGAGAGGCGTATGCGATCTTGGTTGGAGCTTCAGTAGCCTGACCCTCGTAGCGTACAACCGCGTTGAATCCGTGGACCTCGTCGGCTGTGTAGTCTACGATGCGGTGGACGCCATCAGGCTGGACCAGGGAGTAAGAACCTTGAAGAGATTCTCCAGCGCGCTGTTCGTGTTGTTGCTTGATGTCGCCGCTTTGGGTGTCATGGACGGAGTAATTGAACTCGTAATTGGCGGGGGCTTCGGGTTCGGCGTACGCGAGCTTGGTGACCGGGGCGGCGTATGCTACCTTTGCGACAGGGGCTTGGGCGTATGCTACCTTAGCGACTGGGGCGGCGTAGGTGAAGTGGCTCGGGGCGTATGCTACCTTGGCGGCGGGGAGGACGGGGACGGCGACAGCAGCTGCAGCAGCCACCGCGCACAGGAACACTAAGGCCTGAAACATAATGGTGAATATCCCAATTAAATATAAAATATTCCAATAATCCTCTAATATGACAATGAAAAATTAAAGTAATAATAATAGTACAGAAAGAAGTTATGTAAAAATAAATCCGTGTACCAACTAACAAAAATGCTTTAGTACATACATCCTATCCTGATTATATAAAAGTCTCAACATTTCAACTGAGATAAAAACTATGTTGTACATAGGTAATAATAAACAAAATTTATTTCTGTTATTATGTTTTATGTGGAAGAGTTTAAATATCATAACATAACATAAATAATTACACAAAATGATTAGAAAAACATTAGTAATGTTAGACAAAATATTAAATTTTATTTGCACTTAGGAGAGACTGTCTAGGTATGTACATTATATACTTAAATCCAAGTGCGAACACAGTAGGTACATGAGAATTAACATTTCTTTCAAGTAAGCTAAAATTATTCAAATAACTTGTGATAAAAAAGCGAAGATACCACTCATGCATGTATTTGTATTGTAAAATAAGCTTACCTTAGCTGCCATGTTGTTTGATTAGGTATTTGTGAGTGAATGATATCCCCTGCCAGTGTAGCGAAGTATTTATACTTAACGTCAAGAGTTGCGCACGCTTTGCCCATCGAAACATGCGTGTAGGTGCGTCAAAAACTGGACCGATTATTATATAATTCACGGCCGACGGCTAATTGCTCATTTGTCATTTCGGGTACACGAGTGACTCCATAGTGTGAAAGTTTCTCTCTATAAAAAAATAAGGACTGCCGACAACAGTGGACATTAAAAACAGGTGGGAAGGTGCAACAATAGTTCAAAATATATTCAACAAAAATAAATCCTACAATCTTAACGATAAAATTCAAAATTAAATACAAGATAATTAAATTTAAAAAAGTCGTCGCCGTCGAAACTGTTCCAAATTCAAATAAGAATGTTGTTGATGCGTATTGCCGACGCATGTTGAGCATGTTATCAACCTATAAGATTTTGTCCTACGAAATATTTAGACGCAGCTAAAGAAGTTTTCACTTCAAAAAGTTTGCAATTTCGACACACTGTGCTAATTATTTACTATAACAAAATGATACCTTTTGTTTATGTGTGCCTAAATTAAGTAAATATAAAAACGAATAAATGTTTATTGTATTCTCGCGGCATCCTCCCTACCACACGAACTATAAATAAAATAATCACTAATAATAAATTTATTTCAAATACTGCAAATCGTATGATCGTGGATTAAAATAGATCATTCGACAACTTTCACGATCTTCAGCTTAGTTGATCTAGTTAAGAAAGGTGTTCGTAAAATTTCGTTATAATAATTTGAATTAAATTTCAAATCCGTAAGAAAACAGTTCAGATACGTATTAATTTTAACTCTTTAAATATAGCCTTAGAAAAGCACAAATCACGCAACAAATTCAATAAATTATTGACGCTATTCTTCACGCTATTCTCTTGTTCAATTATAGGTACCCATAACAAAATTCATTATGGTCAAAATACTGCACTTAACTCGGATGATAACCGTATTGACTAAATGACGTCATAAGACTACTAAAATAAACTTCATGGCATTCATTTCCGTAAAATAAAGACAACATCTTTCTTAAATTAGTATATAAAAATGTTATTTAACAATATTGCTTACAAACACTAGGTAATTTAAATTTAATTACTTATTAAAGTTATACATTCGTCTGCATTCTTTTTATTTGAAAGTGATAATTTTAATAAACAGTAGGCTGTTTAATCCTATTGCAATAGACTTTATCTATTGTATATAAGTATCTTGATCAAAATATTAGATATATTTTTACAACACCTAATTTAATTGTAAACAGTATCAATGCATAACAATCGGTAGCGCGGGTCACGACGCCACAAAAAATTTTAGTCAGATGTTATCCGCCGCACAATCTCTCGCGCGCGGTCAAACAAACTACACGTGTACAACGACTAACTAATTTACATCTTTATTACGTTCTTTATTTTGTACAGGTAAAAAAACACAGGCAGTCATAAGCACTGAAGAAAGAAGTGAAAACTTAAAACAAGGCGCGACAATAGTTCAAAAATAAATAATCAACAAAAATAAACCCTTGCATCTTAACAATAAAATTCAAAATTGAAGAAAAGTAAATGGAAAAAGGTCATCGAAACTGTTCAAATCAAATTCAAAAAAGTATGCGAACCTATAAGATTTTCCCCTACCACATATCATCTATCGTGGCTAAAGAAATTTTCACTTTAAAAAACGAAAAATATGTCATTAAAACTACCCTATTTTAATATGGTAGAAGGTCGATATGAGGGGGGGTTCCTCGCCTTTTCCATATCAGTTGTAATATCTACCATTCGTGCTAGTGCTGTAACCTTTCTACTGTTAGTTAAACAGATCTTTTTTATTTTCTTATATTTCTAAGGCGGCGATCATGTAAAAAATCCCGCGATTCAAGGACACGTCACGTTAATTTGTTATAATGATATTTATTTTACGATACTCTCTGTTTCTCTATCTCACTCTCTTTCATAAAATCCTTCGTAATCTTTATTTTTAAACACCTATTGTAATTGTTAGGCAGTGATTGTTTGATTTCCATTTTGTTAAAATAACAAGTATCAAGACTATTACGTTACACTTGCAGCACGAAGTGTAATCTAGATTTCAATTGTACGTTTTGATTTTATTTGTGTAGTAAGATAGATTATTCAATGATTTAATGGGACAGGTCAATTTAATTCATTATTTGCTGAAATCGCAAGACATGTGTGCGAAATAGCGTGATGCAATCTTCTTATTTGAATTGCACATCAATAATATTCTGCAGTATGTTGTTTGTATCTTACTATAATCTCTCATTTTATACGCACGCCATTTAAAATCGCATCGATATAAATTAAGTTTCAGCAGTGGCAGAGACAGTAAATAAGCCGATTTATTCGGGGAAGTACCAACGACCTCACACAATACTGGTATCTTAGACAAGTTACATACTGCATTTGCTCTGATGAGTGAAATGATGCAGACCTCATGCTAGACCGTTTGGGACCTTGTAAAACCGAGAGACCATCACCATAAAAATGAAGACTATAAAATAGTGCTTTCAGTTTGACACTGGAAGCCGCGCTGTTTGAAAAAACTTGTATAGGTTTTTCCCTATAAAATTCTTCTTTTTCAACTTCAATAATCAATTTGCTTATGTTATTTTTAAAATCAATGTTTTATTTGTATATATTTGGGGTATATATGAAAAAATCTACATAAATAAAATTACGTTAATTATTACAAAATTCCCCACTAAAAATAAAATACTGGATAAACGACAATAAAGCGCCAATACTCTATTACGTCAATGAATTTTTTTTTGACTTATTTAAAAAGTTTTGTAACCTCCACCAAACCATTCTAAGAACGGTCTTAAAATGACAAAAGAAAACATATGGTGTTATTATAAGTCATCTCAATAAATCTTCACCCAGCGTACGATGAATCCTTGCAGTAGTTTTTGAGTTTTTTGCGTTCAGACATACGCGGCGAGTAGACATACATAATATGTACTGATAAGCGACAGGTACTTAGTAAGCATGTGTGAATTACGCAACATATCAATTTGGTAATATCGAACAAATTTAGATCAATGACTATGTAACAACAAATGCATATACGTACGCGTGTCGCAGAACCAGTTTCTCATGGATTACCACTAACTTAAACATACTCGTGTCAAACTTATTGCGTTATAACTATCAATAATAATATTGATTTGACACCTTACTTAACGCTGGTGTAATTCTTAGCGTCAACTCGATCCTGCTTTCTCGTTTCCTTTTTTAATCGTACCTATATTCTAATCAATAAAATATCCGGTTACATTTATTTTGGACTATTATGAGCATTGCATTCACTCATATAAATGATTTCATTTCAGATCAATCTCCGACTGTAATTACTACATCGATTATTATATGACATAATATTATTTGATTCTTTAACACATGCTCGAGAAAATATTGCCAGTGTTCATCTACACATGTAATAAAAATGTAACTGATCGCTGTCTGTACATAGAAGATATTTGAGAAAAAAACTATTATTGGGTGCCTTTATAAACGCAATGAAACCCATAACAATGATTATTATAATTTTTGTCTGTTTTACTGTGCACTTGGTCGCTCTAATCTCAGAAACGGATGAATCGATTTGGGTGCGGTCTTCACTTAAAATTTAGTGTTTGTTTTATCACAATCAGTTTATAAACGGACGGGTGAAACCGTGGGGCACAGCTACTACATCATACAATCGCAGTTTTATCACGTTTCGAAGAATTCGAGCACTAAGTGCACTCGGCCCGAACTTGTTTAATTGGGCAAATATCAGGATAGTTAATGTGTTATTAGCAGTCGCTAACCTGTTTTCATTGAGATTATTATGTCACTAACGTGACCGGCGTCGTCCCCTGTCACATCTGTAGAGCGATACACAGCTTGTGACCTATAAAATATTCGCATTGTAAATAAAATCATGACAATCATTTTTTTTTCCTGCCTCGGAATCGGACTAAAAACTTGTGACTTAACAGGCAAATAAATCAACCGCTAGTTAGTCAATCTATAAAAGTCTATTTAATATAATATAAATACATTTGCATAAGGCCAATGATTAAAATCTTTTCCCATTAGTTGTAGTCTCGCAAAGTATGATGGCTCATAAAAATTTAAAGAAAACAAAATTTAGGAATGACATTCGATGCAGCCGGTTTATCGAAACTGGAGCAACGAGTGAGCCTACTGGCCACGCCCGATGTTATGAGGTCAAGGGCAGCTGTACTTTTGATCTCATCGCCAAAAAATTAAGGCCCGCCGAGCACTTCGATTGCTATACACTGATTAATGACTGACAAATACATTCCGAGCTCTTTGTAAATGGTGGGCGGTAATATGAAATGATGTAGATATGTTTTATATTTATTTTAGCGGAATTGTTTTTTATAGTCAAAGGTCAAAGGTCTCTTCACGGAATGATGATGAAACTCGAAATAAATTCCGATTTCGGCCTTTGGCTGAAGTATTTTAAGTCAAACCTAGAAGTTCTTAACTTTTAAATCAAATGTCGAAAGTAAAATAATCTGTTTCGGGTTTTGTCTAGTCAAATTAGAAGCGACTTGCAGACTCGGTCAAACGCCGATCTGTACTGAACTTGTTACATTTTGATATAGGTTTATCTGTCGCGGTGTTGCGGCGGGTGTTTGAACATTGATTACATTGCGTGCACACGCACAACACACTTTATATACACATACTATATATCAAATTGTAACAATGCTCAGAGAATTGTCTTAATTTTGAAGATGTGCCCAACGTCCAGCTCTCTCTAAGAGAAATTAGTGCAAAAGATTATAACTTTGGGAGCCAAGGCTTTATAAAATGATCTGCAATAAAAAATAAAAGCTCTTGTCTGCGTCATATTGCCTCACTATGTGAGAATTAAGACTATTTTTTTAATTTATTTACGACAATATTAAAACAATAAATATTAAAATATAAAAGAAATGTCGTTTTATTATAGTCCAACAAAGACATACTAACACCTTGAAGTTTGACTGGTTTGTCAAACCCGTTTGCCAACTTTTGTTTCACCAAATTAGTATCTCCTCGCTTTAACGAAATTTCTGTTTTCAAAGGCTGAAAAACATTGGGTTTTAACTAAGGTTAAGT